>JAGVSL010000122.1:1200000-1512458 GCA_022494535.1 Himalopsyche phryganea | reverse complement strand
ATTTCGACATCGCTGTGAGAAAGAACGTCACCAACTGTGTGCATGACGGGGAAACCCCCGACGCGACACCATTGAATCGGAATGGTCCAGCATCAAAGATGCAGTTGCGTTAGCCGCTCATGAGGTGCTAGGAGTCAGAAGGAGTGGGCAGCCAAAGTGGATGTCCGACGACACGTGGGGGGAAAATTGAAGAAAGAGCGAGGTTTAAAGCACTGAGGGACAGTGAGACAGACCCAGACCGGATCGAGGACCGCCGGATAGACTATCGGTACCAAGATAAGATAGTAAAAATCTGTGCGACTCGATAAACGCCGATTCATGGACAACCAGATTGAAGCAACAGAGACCATGCACCGACGCACGCTGAGATCACCTCAGCTGTGCAGCGGTTAAAGAATGGGAAGGCGCCGGGCGTGGACGGTATACACCCAGAGTTTCTCAAGTACGGCCTGGAGGCACTCTTGCAACCCTTGCACCTACTTCTCAGTAAGGTGTGGGAGCAGGAGCGTTGTCCGAGGGACTGGGTTTAATATATTATGATAATATTCACACATGAGAAGTTTCTTTATAAATTGTCAATTTACTTATATAAATTGTACGTGCCACTTCATCATATTCTATTAAGCACCTGCATATTATGCAGTTTATGAACATTTATTTATTTTTCGACGAAGCTGTTCTATGGTTGTATTTTCAATAATCGGCGAAAAAATATTTTTTCTATTAAGACACGGATACACTAGAGGACAAAATGAGCAACATGACGATGTTGCGGGAACAATTCCGTAGAAGTGTTTGCTTGTACTCACGGAGACTTACATTAGGTGCCGCAGAAGTGTCAGCCCAGGAGGTTATGTTGGTCAATTTCTAAATCAACAAAATAAGTTATGAATGTAGTTTTGTAGAACATAAAATGTATGTTAAGCCTATGAAATCATAGCATAAGACATTTGTCACATGAAAATTGCATATCGTCGTTGTTCTGGAAGAAGACACTAATTGAAAAATACTAATTTTGAGTTATTAGACTTTGAAGTTTGTCAAATGTTTGAAATGCTATACCTTTTTATTTTACCTTTTTGTTTGTACAAAGTATAATTTATAAAAATAAGTGTGTTCTTTCATAAGGTATAGTTTGATATAAGGAACATTTTGTTATAACTAACACAATATGTCATTTTTTCCATAAGTGTTTTCTTCCAGAACAGCGACGATATTCCAATGAATGCGAAGCATTTTGAATTGAAAAAAATAAATAATATTATGAAAACGTGACATATTTGACACTCGCCAACATCTGCCAAGCCACCCGTGGGCTCCCGTAGAAATGACGCACTAGTATGTGTGTAAGTATGTCGCGTGGAAAGTTGCAGGACATTTTGTCCCCTAGTTAATACGAGGCCTTATATATCTGTACACTATAAAAAAAAATTTATTTTAAGTTTTTATAGCCTGCCGATTGTTTTCAATAAATATCTTTTAATGGTTATTTCAATAAGTTTATTTATTGATTTGTCCTTTTATTACAATTGGAGATGTTCACAATTTACGGTCACTAATCGTAAAAGAGTCGGAGCAATATATATAGCGTCGTAGTGATGTAAACATTTACTTTGACATCGCTTATTTATTTTCAACCCATGTCCGCTCACAATGTGGAGCATATAGACACATAATGGAGCATCTCAAAAGAGATTTATCTGTTTTTTTGCCACTCTACTTCTCTTTTTTGGAGAGAAGAATGATATACGAATGCGGTTAGAACTGGACTTACCTAACTGCCTACATGTAAGATCCTGTTAGAATCACTGCCTCCAGTTTGCCATGTGTTTGAATCCCTCGATGGAAACATTGTTCTATTGGTTTTTCAATCCATATATTGTTGTGTCCTTGAACATGAATACCATCTGTGATATTTCCATCCCGGATCCTGAAAAAGATTAAGTGACTAAGTAACTATTATACTATTCTTTTTCTGACACAATTCTCCTTCCTTGAAGTTGAACTACTGCCTTACAACTATTTCCCGTCAAACAATTTTTGTTAATATGCACAACAATATATTTGACTGTCTGTCCACATAATTATATCTTCAATATAATTTGCAGCAAAGTTACCTTTTTCGGGTCATACAGTATATACGGCAACCTTCAAAAATTCCATGAACCATTATGCTCGATAATTTAAAAAAACACATTTTTATTAAATTCAATTTTATGTATGATGTGAAAATTGACGAACCGGAATACAACTTTTGACTTTTTTAAGAGAAAGCCTAACTCTGGCCGAATTCCAGCCCTCGGTATACGAAACGTGTACGATGCATGCACTGGTATACACATGGCATATACTTATTATGTTATTTATTTATTTTTTAAGAAGAACTTTTTATGCTTTGAACCACCCTTTTTGCTTTCATCGTGACCGCAAAATAACAAACTGGTATTTCACTTCAAAAATAATATTATCATTATAAAGTGATTGTATTACGAACGTAGGTACAATTCTGCGGTCGAAACTTAATATTATTATAGTTACTCATTTTCAATTATGTTTGATAAGAGGATACTTTGATTTTCAAGTAATTTACATTCCCCTTTTATACTCGATATCTGTTTAATTTAAATCAATGCACGCCCTTTTTAGCAAAGGTTAAAAACGTAAGGATGGAGCTAGGAAAGGACTAGATCAGAATGAATGGGCCTATCTCGAAATCCCCACGCTTATCATAACCACTACAATATTATGTACGAAATACCTTTTTATCGATAAACAATCACCAGTGTTGACGTATACCATATATGTTGTTTATATTGCCGATTCATTTGGAGACAAATAACTTTGTTGAAATTCATTTTTAATATAATTTATGGTTGATAACTTTTTTATTCCACTAGTTGTGTTGTTAATGTTACACGCGTTTCGTCTGTTAGAGAATCATCTTCAGACTAACTATATCACTACGTTAAAAATGATTCTAATTCTCAACTTGAAAATGAAAGGTGAAGTAGGAATTTTTCATTCTAGTAGACTAGAAGGCGGCTAGACACAATTAATAATATTACTGATTATCATAACACTGCTAATTACAAAATTAATTGCTATAGATGTACCAATTTGACTTGGCCGGTAGTGAGGGTGCCACCGTCACGTTAGGGCATGTTGCCATACTCAACCAGAATTGAAATTTCAATAAATTCCAAAACTGATATTTTAGCAACGGTTATTAAAGTTAGACAAGATATTTATTTTGCATAGAATGGCAATTGGAGAAATTTTTTCTAGACTGGCGATTCTATTTCAAAATTCGCAGGCGGCCAAGTAATGTTGGTAATACTATAATATTTTCGATGGATTCGGCGGTAACTTTATCGTTTTTAATGTAAAATTAAAATTGATCTTATTATTCTAAGTTTAAATTTAAGAATTAAAATCATTTTTTACCTTAGGAATAAATAACCGTTGTATATATAATACTTAGTCTGAAGATGCTTCTTAAAGAAGCGAAACTCGTTACATTGTAACACAACTAGTGGAATAACTAAGTTATTAATTTTAAATTTATATTTTAGTACAAGTGTTTAGAGGTGAAAATCCTAACGGAAATAAATTTAATAGTGATGAGCCACATTTTTTATTTTAAATGTTATTAGCTAATAATTGATGTTGTTAGTGGTTTTGTTAATTTCTAAAATCTTATTATAATTCCTTTATTAAATAATCGTTGGGGTATTTCTACATTGTTATTTTTAATAAAATCATGGAGAAATTTCTTATTGTTGTTCAACTATCTTGTTTTTAAAAGTATTATTTAATATTATTTTGTTTGTTGAACACTTTTACGAGCGTCAGTATTGTAAAATGATACTGAAAACTATCCGATTTGTATTATGGCAACTCACAGGCTTTAGAAGTTCTTAACTGATGTAATTTAATACTTACTCCATAATTCTACTAAGTACTTACTACCATCTGCAGCAAGTTGCTCTAGTAAAGTACATGTCGTAATTCAATTTTTTTTTTATTTCAAATTAAAAATAATTTTCTGGTCCGTGGTGCAGTGATCAACGTTGTTGACTTCGATTACGGATGTCTCAGGCTCGTAACGGATAGTCTCATAAATTGATTTTTCAATCGATTCATGGATATCTGGTCGTAGGCATGAATTTGTGTGATTTCTAGAATTCCCACCAACAGATTCTTTCTTAAAAACGATGCTTAGCTAGAGCGATTAGCTAATCACTAATCGCTAGTGCTGTCCTAACCCTATCCTTCTATCCCTACTCTTTTCGAAAAAGATGGGTTGATTAACTGAGTAAAAAGCAGTTCTCGTATAAAAACTTCTATTGAGAGGACTTCTCTCCGTTAGGAGTCTATATGCTACACATTGGAAGCGGACATGGTGAAAAAACCCGTAGTGGGATTGTAGTTTGCAGTGCAAGGCGGAGATAATCAAAAAGGAAAAGAATAAAAGTATATTTATGTTCAAATTCCACAATAATTGTATATTAGTAACAATCAGGATCGTTTTCGTTATAGTTTATAACGTTGTGGAAAATTATGAAAAAATTGTGTTTTATTTTTTTATATATATTAATGCCTTTCCACCAAGAATTTACAGTTTAGACCGTAAAATTAAGAATTGAAAGACTTCAATATAATGACACTATTGAGTTGATGAATCATTTTAACAAAAGGCTTTTCTATGGATTCGGCGGTAACTTTGTGGAAGTTCATTTTTAATATACAATTAAATTAAAAATTGATAACTTAGGTATTCTACTTGGTTTATCACTAACGTAACGCGTTTCGTCTCTTTCAGAAGCTAAATAGCTTAGAGTTTTTAGAAATCAATAAAACCATTTACAGTCATGGAGGATCAGTAAATAAAATTTTAAACAGAACAGGCGGCTCATCATTATTAAATTTATTTCCCTTGGGTTTTTCACATCCAGGTGCCAGTAATTTGTAAATAGTGTTACAGTGTTTATACCTTACCTCCCTCCACAAGTCCAGTAGAATGTAATAAAACTCACCCTCACCCTTTTAAGAGTTAGAATTATCGTTTACCTTAGAAATAAATAACCTTGCGATGCGGTTAGTCTGAAGATGCTTCTTAAAGAGGCGAAACGCGTCACGGTAGTGATAAACCAAGAGGAATAACTAACTAAGTTATCAATTTTTAATTTAATTTTAAATTAACAAAATGCGTTCAACGAGAACTGATAAGTTTTTCAAAGTAGGTAAGGAGTTATAAAAAGAACATGTAACAATTAGCTTATGGATTTATCCCTTTCTCAATACTCCCCGACTAGTTTTCTGATCGGATACAGTGGGCTAGAAGTTAGAAGGGATGAAAATGTCGCAGATACCCATAAATCGATTAAATCAAATTCACGTGTAAGAAGATCTATCCAGGTCTCGACCGCGAAACCGATACCCAAAACGTAAACCCTATTATAGCAGGGGTAGAGAACCTGCGTTCTTCAAGGACCTCAAGTGCGGCCTTTTGACCGAAACATTTTTTTCTCATTAATTAACACAATAATGTACTTATTTGGTAGCGGATAAAAAAAGACAAGATGAAAAGGAGTGTCCGATCCGAACGAAGTGATCATAGTCACAGGATGCTTTCAATATTTACTGAAATGGGAGATCTGCCTAATTCGATCCATTATTGCACAGATTGACCATACTGACTTGGTAGCTACTATGGAAAATTATCAAGCTCTCAAAAGATCTGCATTGTTGTATAATACATGTTTACATAATATATGTATAGAAGTTCTATTACTGTGTAGTTTTACATATTTAAGTATAAACTATCCAGGTTTAGGGAGTTGCTCCTGAGACACTCCCTGGCACAAAAAACATACATACACTTAGAGTTTTTAATGCCATTGAATAAATATGGTGTTGTGAAGTGGATGGGGTGTCGGCAGCGGCGGGTGAAGGAAGGCGAGTGAAAATCTATAACGTATAAATATATGAAAACCACTGTCTCTCAATCTGTGTAAAAATTAAGTATCTATGGAACAATTTTCGATTATATTTACAAATATTTTAACATTGATTTCTGATCATTTTGTACCTTGCAAAATGAAAAGTTCTCAATATAAAACTAAAATTGATAACATTGTTATTCCACAGTTTTATGTTACTAATTGAGACACGTGTTTCGTCTTTTTGAAAAGCATCTTCGTATAAACTTTATCGCAAGGTAAATATTGATTATAATTCTTGACTTATTACAAAAATTAGAAAAACGGAATCGGTTTTAATTTTATATTAAAAATGAATTTCTGCAATGTTACCTCTGAATCCAACGAAAATAGAAAAAGTTTTCTAAAGCGTTACCACTCGGTTTGCCATGATTATTTAGAACATTTTCCTCGCCAGTGAAATATAAAACAGCCACGTATGTAACGTAAATAAGTATATTAAAAAAATTCGATCACTTGCGTCAAGGCTTCGGATATAAAAAATGCAAACTGATATTTCTTGGTAAGTGGTATGAAATATAATACCCAACGAAAGAGACTCAATGGAAATTAATATTAGATCTGATCTTATTAATATTTTGGGCAAATACAAAAGATTTCTGTACATTTTAGGAGAACCTCTGCGATAAAATATGAAGTTTCTTACAAAAATGCAATCATTAATATAATAATAATCAAATGAATACATATAAGATATTATAAAATAATACACTTAATATTCTCAAATATAAATGCTTTATTCATATTATAATATTTTAAATCATCTTGATATGTAAACATTAAATCATTTCAATATAATATTTAAAAATAAAAAACATTTTTTTTGCACTACTTTCACATGTTTGTAACGATCAGGAAACGTTTCGCCCATCACGCGCATTATCAACTGATAAAAATACAATCATAACAGGGCTATTTATATAAAATTGAATTTCAATAATTACATGGTATATAACAGTTGGTTCATGAACAAGAATTTACAGGTAACCAAACACATTATATAAAACTGAAATTAATTAGTCAAAAATTAAAATGTTAAGGACCTCTTTCAAATCAATAAATACTAATATGAAATCAAAAATAAACCTATATTAAAAATCCACTAACTGTTTCAAATTTTAATGAGTTTAACTAATGCGTAAATATTCATTAAAATTATTGTTTTATGAAATTTTCATTTTTTGTAAAAGATTTTGCTCAGATAGTGACAGTTTTAAATTGACGTGGAGCAGGTTGAAAATTTAAGACACCACAAAAATCCACGCCTTCATCCATAAATCGATTGAAAAGTCAATTTACAAAATTGTCCGTACTTGGATTCGAGCCCGTGTGCATTGAAACCGAAGCCAACGACGTTGACCACTCGACGAGGCGTAGCGCTAGCTATCAGCTAGCCACTATAACTGTCCTTGCGCTACCCTTCTAACTCCACACTTTTCGAAAAGAGGATTTTGAACCACTGAGTAACAAGCAGTTTTTGTAAAAAAGTTCTGTTGAGATACCTTCATTAGGAGACCATATGTTTTACATTGGGCATGGTTAAAAAATGATATACATATTTGATTAAAAATATATTTGTTATGTACACATAGTATATTGATAGATTGTACCCATAATAATGCATGTTTAAAAGGTTTGTCTAATGTAGCTGATGCATGCATGATAAATCTAATGGATACCGATTAGCAGGAGAGATTGTACCAACTGAGGCTACCTGTTCTACGAACTGCTACGACGCGTAGCATGCTATCGCGACTAACACTGCAGGTTACCTTTTAACACCTCCGTTAAGAATCACTGGTCTAAAATAACATGAATATAATTTTATCACGAACTCAATTGTATAGCCCTACAACACAGTAAAATGTTTGTTATAATCGGTAGTGAAATAATTATTCTTCTTGCCCATAGATAATATTTCTGTTAGATAAGTCTTTGTCGATGTGTGAACCATGTTTTCACAGCGTCAATTGTGACATATAATATTTATTATCTAGCTTTTATTCCAGCCGACCTGGTCAATGTCCTGTGATACTCAAATGTATTTTTTTTAATGACCAAAAGCACAGATACCGACTTTATAAATTAATAATTTATCAATGAAATTATTCATAAGCACGACTTTATTTTATATAAAAATTCAAATTACCAGATTTACTTCAATAATTTTATTATAAGCTTTCCTTCCTATAGCTGTTATTGCCATTTTAAACCAAATAAATATCTTGTCTACTTTTAATAACCGTCGCTAAAATATCAGTTTTTGAATTTACTGAAATTTCAGTTCTGGTTGAGTATGGAAATATTCCTTACGTGACGGTGGCACCGTCACTAACAGCCAAGTTAAATTGGTACATCTATAACTAGTCAGACTTTAAACTGCTGCCTATGAAACTGGGCTTGTAAATCAGATAATTAGAGGCTAATCCATATAAGAAAAACCGTGAACTACTTTATTTTTTTCCTGCTGTAGCCGTATGCAATGAAGTTACTAAATGTTTAATAACACCGCAAACTATATTGAAATCGCGTTGCTGTTGGTTGTTGGCATACCAACCCAAAATACTGTACAATATTTTTTTTTTAATGAAAATGACAATACATGGCATTTTAAAATGTAATGAAGAGTATAAAGACAGTACATATAAGTAAAATAGAAAAGATGTCACAGATAATAAAATACCCAACTAAAATCGTAAATTGTGTAAGAATTTTTTATTCATAATCATTAAACTTAGGAGTTCAGATCGATCAATAATTAAACTTTTGAAAAAATAAAAAAATGGTCGTAACCTCAAAGAGATACCAACAAAAGAGTGCGTGACGGCTACAAATATAAATTATATATATGTAGACATACAATTAGAAATACTCTATCCCGATTTTAATTTTGCGTGTGATATCTCAATTATATAGCAGAAAATACATTTTTAAATCTGTCCATCTGTCACAAAACTTTTCCAAAAGGGTGTACAGTAGCGAGGTGAAATTTGCAAATGTCATTTTAGCTGCCTTTTTCGGTCTGCTGTGCTATTTCAGCTTTTATCATTATTATTAGTTCGAAGGCTATATTTTCTGGATGTTACATGGGGCACAGTTCATGGTGATATTTTCAACATTAACTAGCATTAAAAATAACTCCTACGTCTTAATGATCTAATGTTGACACCCTGTTACCCTTGCGAAGTCGGGTAAAAAATACTAGATATTAATCCGAAGAAACTGTGGTCGCAGAGCGTTAATACTCTGCCCTGGTGATCGGTGTCATATTTTAATAAATAAATATTTATTTTCCAAGAAGTCTGGCAGGTCCGTGTGCTTGTGTTGCTCAGTTATATTTTACAACGCGTAATTAGTTATAATAAATGTTATTGAAATAGCTGGTCATTGATCTAAATATTATATTTAATTCGGTCATGAATGACAACAAGCTCTTTTTTCATAATCTAGAAAACTGTTCTCTTTCAGGTCAAGGATTTTTAAATGTTTTAAAATTGAAAATACTGATAATGTAAAGGAAACTCCTTAGCACACAACATTTTGGCTTATTCTGTTTTAAATATAATGATATTTATTTACAGACTATTTTTAACAATCCGTAACGGAGAAAGTTCCAAGAGCAGGCGTCGTCAAACTGTGGCTCTTTATTTTTTTTCTGTCTTTGTACGGATGCATAATAATACTTATTAAAACACGTGTCGCTAATCTTTAAAGCAAATTTTGATAAGAAAACGTTCATGAAGTGAATATTTACGATTTATTTTCATGTTTTAAAATATGCATTCAGTGTCCTTGAATAAATTTTAATCCCATCACGATATCAAGGGTATAGTGACAGAACGCATTAAGTCAGTGATCTTTCATGATTTTCTGCTTAAAATGTCAAAATGTGTGCAATTTAACGCTCCACGAATTGGTAGAACGCATGAAGTCATAGAATATAATGGATATAAAAAACAGTTTTAAGTCATCTTGTTATTTTTTTTATTATGGCAAATGCATGATATAGCTCTAACTCATCGATACTGAATCTTATGATTTCTATGCCAAAATTCTTTATACTTATACAATCAATTGAACTTGGGACAGAGAGTACCTACTTTTTTGAAAAAAATTAATCCCTTAAATGCGATTATCTCAGAATGTTTTTATGACTAAATGCTTTCTGTCAGTATACCCTCGATATTAAGTCAGTGATAAACTACACACCACATCCATTAACACAACCAGTGGAATAACAAAGTTATGAATTTTAATTTTATATGAGTAGCAAGTAATCCTTTTAGAGAAATTTCTGTCGAAATAAAGTCCATCAGGAATCCATATGTTTCACATTAAAATAACAAAAAACTACTGAATCCACAAAACAAACTTTAATGTTTCATCTAAATTAATTCTTTCAGAATTCTAACGTATTGTAATAAATAACTCCCAAGGATTGACACGACCCAATCGTGTTTGGTACTGCCCAGCCTTGAATTGTGCCCGCAACGTTCCTCGAATCGCCTCTCACCAAGGCAATTAGTAAGAAAGATAGGCAGCGACATGGCAACATTGATTCATTTTTGTAAATTCGTTCATTTAAATTCATTAATAATAACAATAATAATAACCCCATTTAAGATAATGGCTTGAAATCGGTCTAGTGATACATTGACCGACCCCCGTAGGTACTCGGAAGAGTACAAAAAGGTTGCGATTTTAAAATTCGTTTTCGGTCGGTGATAAAAATATGCCTAAAGGCGTCTGACGTCGTTATCCCGTTGTCCCATCACTGACCGTAAGGTAACCGTTTGCCTGGCACTCGCCTCTATTGTATTTCTTTTATTTGTACTTTGTGTAATTTATAATCATTTTTGTTTTGTAATTGTAAATTTTTTAAGCTGTGTATTGAACTAACTAACTCCAATAACGATAACTTGGACCGAACTGGCGTGTTTTGACTGTTTGAATCACTCTGAAAGCTAAAAATCTGTGGAATAATCATCATCATCAGCACGCCTTCTACTTTTCAACTATCAGTTTATATTATTACTAGTTATTGATTCTATAGATGAACTTTAGTGGTTGAATTGTGGTAAATAAATTATATTACTCCTTATGTAAGAAGACGTATATGGTTACTTAAAAGCACGTGTTGTAAAAATTAATGTCAAAGAAGATGCCTGTATATTGTATGTGCAAAATATTGCAATACAATTATATTCTCAGTAAACTTACACGTTACAAATCTATTGACCGGGCAGTCAACTAAGATATTCACTAAGTTCACTTTTGAATTATTTTTGCCGCATATCAGTATTGCCTTCAAATATTGATAAGAAAAGTCTAAGTCCATTAAAAATCAACTTTATTTTACTTGAATCATCTTCAATCATAAATATATAATTGTCGGGTCTGAGGTGCAGTGGTCTCCGACATAATCCAATTTTATTATTTCCACCAGTCGTCGGGTATTTTTATAGGCTTTTGTGTCCACGTGTTGTGTGAAGTGTTTCCCAGCTGCATTTCAATAATGATACTTGACAATTAAACTCGTCGCCGGATTGTCTGTCGTCTACGTCGGTGGGTTTTAGGGTGAGCGGCCTATAAGTCGGAGGTATTTTTTGCAACTAAATCGATAGCTATAATAAGATTATTTTCACCTGTCGTCGGGTATTTTTGTAGGCTTATGTCCACGTGGAAAGCTCGATAGTACGCCCTCCGATTGCTTATATCTTTTTTCAATAAATTCCACGAGTCTTTATTTGTAAATTCATTTTTAATGTTGAATTTTAATTTAGTCTGGTCGTTGGCTTCAGTTACGGATCTCACAAACTCAAATCCTAGTACGGATAGTTTCATAATTTGATTTTTCAATCGATTTAAGGATTTCTGTTCGTAGTCATAAATGTTTTTGATGTCTGGAATTCCCTCCCACCCAACCGATCATAAAAACGGGGGGTAGCGAGACCGATTAGTTAAGCACTATTTCTAGTATATACCCTATCATTATATCCTTACTCTCTCCGAAAAAGAGAAGTTGACCAACATGCTCCTTAATGTTGCGAAACACGTGTCACGTTTACTAACAAATATTTAGCCTGTGGAGTAACAAAGTTTATGAATTTAAATTTTACCACCGAATCCAACGGGAATAAGTAAAAGCTTGGGTAAAATAATGCACTTTGAAGTTGGCAATACCCCTTGATTCATTGACTGTAGAATGCTTGTTGTATAATAAGATAAATAACCGCTTTTATGCTTATATGTGAGGATAGAAAGATGGGGTTTGGAAAGTGTTCTAGTTAAGTAATGACTCTCATTTTAAGAGTAGATGGGTTGGAGAGAATGTAGATATCATATACATACGTTTATTTATTTGACCACAAATTCATAAAGCGATTGATAAATCAATCCATGACGTTGTCCGAATGGGGCTTTGAACCAGTAGACACCGCAACCAAATAGGATGAACGTCCATGAGCGTTGATCAATCAACTAAAAAAGCGCTCCGTAACTGGTGTGTCGCGTGACGATGATAGGTGTGCCGCGGCGCAATGCGTTCGAAAAGAGGAAAAAACATTAACTTACATACAATCTACGAAATGTTGTTGAACAAATAAGCAATGTCACATTATACCTAATATTACGGAAATCATAAAAAAACAAATAAGGTCAGGTGACGTTTATAAATCTATTTTAATCTAAATTATTAATATGCATTCTAGCTTAGTTCATTGTTTTAGTTATTATCAATGTATTTTTTCGTTTTTTTTTTCATTGGAAAATAAATATCAGAAGTGTTCCATCTCCTCGAAAAGGTTAAGAAACCACACAACTAAGTTTAAAAAGGTTTGATTAGTTATATCTTTTAAAAATTCTAGCCATTTTAAATTCCTGAAATAAAACAATCTGTATATAAATGTAAATTCTGTTTATGAAAATGACATATTTGTTTTTACGGTGTGCCATGAAATTCTACATAGTGCTTAGGTGTGCCGTGGGCGAGAAAAGGTTGTAGATCATTGAGCTAAAAGACCGACATTATTTTATTAATTTAAATATTAAAATATTTATGTGTAATATATGCACCAACGAGCTATCAGTTGCGGATTGTTTTAATATAAGTGTGCTCTTTCCGTACGTTGCTATTTAAATTTCTATAAAAAAATGTATCCAGTGGCGTGCTTAATTATAATTAAGAGGATCGTCATCCGCAAACTTTCCTCTAATTCAATTGGATCTTAACAATATTTTGTATCGGATTTTAATAATTAACTACTTAATACTGAATTGCAATTTTTAGCTCTTTATTTTGCACATGATTTGTCTGCATCTATTTAGAATTTTCTCCATATCCGATCCCAATGTCAGCATATGGCCTCCTAATGAAGGTATCCCAATATTTTTTTTCTACGAGAACTGCTTTTTACTCAATTGCTCAACCTCTCTTTTTCGAAGACAGTAGGAATAAAAGCATAGGGCTAAGACAGGAATATTTGTTAGCTTATCACTCTTGCTACGCCCCGTTTTTAGAATCGGATGGGTGGAGGGAGTTTTTAAATATCACAAACATCCATGCCTACGAACAAACATCCATAAATATATTGAAAAATCAATCTATGAAACTGTCCGTACCGGTATTTGAATCTGAAACATCCGTAACCGTAGCCAACGACATTGATCACTGCACCACGGATCTAATCAGTGAAAAAATAATATTTACTTATATGCAATAAAATTGCTCGTTAGAGAATGAAAAATGATTTTCCTGATAGAGTGAGTACCTAGTTCCAAATAAACTGAGTCAGATTTTTCAAAACAGGAACCTATAATTATCTAATGGTGCTTGAAATTTTATGAATTATTAAAAAATGAATCGTAATCTAGCTGTACAGCGATAATTCATTAACTACTCCTTATGAATGAAATATTATGTAGTGAGAATAGACTTCTAGACACCTCGCTTAAAATTTGAACTCGTGTTTAAAATATTCTTAAGTCGCAAACCAAATAATGACGACGATAACGTGTAGTTAGCCAAACAAAAGTAATCACTGTGTTAAACAATGTCTTTATAATATAATAAATTATGCAAAATTCAGATGTATGCCTGCATTAATTGATTATAATTTATCGAAATAAGATAAATCAATTTTGCCACTTATTTAAAAGCGAGTTGATAATATTAACTATTAATTCAATATTGAAGATAATTAAATTGACAGTAAAGTTCACGATTATCTTTGAAAATATTGTAATGCAATACGGTTGTCATGCTTTGATATGACGTGAACACAAACAGTTCAACGTCCGTATGATGTAATTTTATACTGTCTTGCAGTATGTGAGTTAAAATCGATTATAAGTTTCAAATTAAAGTTATATACAGAGCTTCCGGGCCCGTTGATGTGCTCATTGCTATGGTGTCTACTTGAAACAAGAACGCGTTAAAATGTAAGATAACATTTGTTGCTACAGGAGCAAACAACGATAAATACATAAATCCCATATTGTACCCCATTTATTAAAAATGTAATGTTACTAATAATTTTTCTTTTCTTTTTAATGGTTTCTCCGCTTTTTCCGTTTCCCTCGACAATCATTCGCCACATACTTCTACAATCGGACCCGTGGCTGCCGTATTTCATCTGGTCATTTTAGCTAGTCGGGATCCTTCCGCGCCCCCTTTTGTCTTCGACTAGGCGTCTTGTATATACGGCCGAGAGTTTATTCTAGTGGGTTTTATTCCATTCTACTGGACGTAAGAAAAGGAATAAGACATACAGTATTCGTTTGTTTTACTTTCATTTTCAACATGGATACGAAATTTAAATTAATATAAAATAATTTCATGAAAGTTTTACTAATAATAATAAAAAATGTAAACTTAAATTTAAATTTTCTACACTTTTAACTTTTTCATTGAATATTATATCGTCTTTGTTCTGGAAGAAGATACCAACTAAAAAATACGAGTTTTGAGTAATTGGTCTTTGAAGTTTGTCGAATGTTTGAAATGCTATACATTTTTCATTTAGTTTGTTTATACAAAATTGTTTTGAAGTAAAAGCATATTTCATAAAAATAAGTGTATTCATCCATACGGTAGAGTTTAAAAAAAGAAACATTTTGTTACAACTAACTCAATATGTAATTTTTTCGATTTAGTGTTTTCTTCCAGAACAGCAACGATATAATCTTATTTTTATGATAGTTTTTTCAATTGGTTCCAAATATGCCCACGCCACTGAGAACTCGTCATTTATCTAATTATGTTATTTTGTTGTTTTGTGGAAAAATTAGTCATGATATTAAATAGTTATTATCGATTAGAGATTGAAATAACATAATATAATGTAAATATTTGCATTCCAAACGCGATATAAATTGAAATGTTTTCGATATGACTTTCAAATAGATAATCGTCACAAAATCTAAACATTGCTTTTCATTATATTATATTGCATTCGTGTGCAAAAATTTCTTAACGACTTTGTAGAGTTTTATTTTTTACATTTACGGCCGCCTAAATGTCATGAACCATCGAAAAAAATACTATTTTTACACTATTGCATTTTTTTTCCATGGAAATAGTAAAGTTTTCAAGCATGTGTAGCAAAGAGAAACCTTTTTATGTTTTCCGTGACTTCTTTATAGTTTGCAGCACCTGTCGTTGGATATTTTTGTAGGCTTATGTCCACGTGGGATGCTCGATAGTACGCCCTTGGATTGTTTATATCTTTTTTTCAATAGATTATATGAGTAACTTTTTGAAAATTCATTTTTAATATTAAGTTTTAATTTAGCCTGGTCGTTGGCTTCGGATACGAATCTCATATCCCAGTACGAACAGTTACATAATTTGATTTTTCAATCGATGTATGGATTTCTGTTCGTAGGCATGGATGCTTGGGATATCCTCATATCAGTACTCTCTTTGAAAAAGTGTGTTTGAGCCACTGAGTAACAAGCTGTTCTCGTAAAAAACTCCTGTTTAGATATCTCCATTAGTAGGTCTTATCGTCGTTATTCTGAAAAAGACACTAACTGAAAAATATTAGTTTTGAGTAATTGGACATAGAAGTTTTCCAAATGTTTGAAATTTTACCTTTTTCATTTAGTTTGTTAGTAAGTACAACTATAATTTGTACCATTCGGAAGAATTCTAAATAAGGAATATTTTGGTATAACTAACTCAATATCTCGTTTCTTCGACTTAGTGTTTTCTTCCAGAACAGCGACAATGTTCCACATTGAGAGCGGGCATAATTAAAAAATATGTAATATTAAAAAATATATAATAAAGATTTTTTATTCACAAAAGCTTATTTATAATTATTAAAGCAACGCATTAATTTCATGAATAAGGAAATGTCAGTTAACCCATTTTGTTAAGTTGGCAACGCTGTAATCTGTTTTCAATGTTTATCATTCGCTTTCACGTTCAGCATCTTCATTGTCCATAATAACTTTTATTGGTGTGTTGTGTGAGTGCATATTTATCACAACAAATAAACAAGCTCGAATAATGCTAATTGTATATTGTCTACCAATAAATTTTGTACATTACATTTCATTTAAATGCAAATTGAAACTTCATTCAATACCATTATTTCAATTAAAATATATTAATATGCTGATATCGATCGGCAAAGCTGTCGATCTTCTTGTGTTCATTATTTAATTACCTACCAACTGTATAAATTATTAGTACCAGACTTCAAATCTCTTTTCGAGTGAATTTTTGAACATGAAACACAATAAATAATATTGGATTTTTTCAAAATCTATATTTGAATCGCTCGTAATGGAAACGAAAGATGTAATATAACCTATAATTTGGACATTGGTAATGTGCATTCGCAAGATGAATAACCGCAATTACGTCTTACAAATTGCATTCATATTCAATCGTAATTGGCCTGAATTATGTTACTGAGACAGTAATCAGACATTTTGCGAACTTGTCATCCTATTAATGGCCTGTACTAGTAAAGAAGCAGGCATGGTGGTCCATTAGGGGAGAAGCGGTGTGGTAGGGACATTTTCATCTAAAGGCTGTAATTGTTTTCTGATAAAAATATTCGAAATGTTTATATATTTATATGCTCAATTGAATATGCTTGGTCAACCCCATTTTGAAAGGATCAGAGAGACAATTTATTGAAAACAAAATATTAGTATTCATAAATTTGTCATACAAGTATAGAACAACAGAAAGGCATACAACATACTTATGTTTAAAAAAATTCGGTGTCGATTACAACTTTTTTACTATAATTATTAATTCTAAAAATTACATTTTATTAAAACACATTTTATGCATTGTTTGCTCTTGTTTATTTTAAATTAAATTTTTATAATACGCCCAAACATGCTAAAAATATAACTATAGGTAAATATAATATATAATACATTTGCTTAGCTCAAAGTGTTGAATTCAACAGTAAATAATAATTACTAAGACACTTTTTCATTTAAAAATATTATGAGTAATATCGTTCTTAATTGTTTTCAGATATGATTAAAATACACTTACACATTACAGTATCATTTTATTTTTCTGTGTCTTGAAGAAAAAGAAGAATACTAACAAATTAAAATATATGAACTATGTAAATTTTAATCGTTCAAATTTTGTACATTTCCATACGTTTGGTTAATAACGACCCCGGCTTCGCCTTTCGGTATCTTCAGACATTCGAGTATACGGATGAACTGAAACAGGCAGTAAATAGTTTATATCGTCTATATACAAGACAATTTGCCAAAAATATTGTCACTAAGCCTTGATATCTGAATTAATTTTAATACTGATTTATTAATAATGACTTTCAACCTTAATTTGGAAAATAATCGCATAAAAAATGACAAACTCATAAGATTTTTCGATTACAGTTGACTTTAAGAACTGACATTCATTCGAATGTACGTAATTCTCAATATATATATACAAATTAATCTATCATTTATTCTCAGCAGATGTCACTATAATTATGTAATGGAGATGTACAATACACTGTATAAAATGGAAGTAATCACAAAATTGTCTATAAATCTTTTTTAATGTGCTTCGGCTTGAACTTTGGTGAACTTCGGTATAACCAAAAAGGATTTTTTTTGAAACAGCTGTGATTTTTAAAAGATGCGACAGCAATTTAGTCCTTTCCATACTACTTTTCCCCTATTTGTAATATGGCGAATCGAAATCTTCTTTAATTGGTTGTACATCCCACTTAAAATGTCCATATAAACGTTATCGACGTTTTACTAGGCAGGATAATTTTACGCAAACAAAAAAATATTTGATAGTTCGAACATTCAACTGAAACAAGAAAGAAATCTTTCTTTTGTGTCTTTCTCTAAATATAATACTTTATAAATAGTCCCCTGGCAATTCCGATGATGCTATTAAATAAATATGTCACTATCATTGCTCGTGTATTTACAGAGTATTTTTCAAATAATCAAGTTTACGCTAATAAAATAATATTAATGGGAAATAGGAAAAAGCTTTCTTGATTCTATGACAAAATTAAGCAATATTATTTCAATTCTTTACATTTTAACATTTAAAAAAGATTATCATTTAAAATGTTCGTACAACGTATGCAGCATACATTTTTTAGAAAACCTGATATTGACAGATCACCGCATCGAGGCAAAAATATAATTTCGAAATTCGAATTCAATTCTTTTTACCATAGATAAAAATTAATGTTTCTGTAAATTTGTATTCAGCCAGTTGCTGTATTTATTCATTAAAAAAATAATCTTATATTACTTAAGATTGTGTTCGCTTCGTGAAAATACTAATTTTGTTTATTAATTCATTACTCAAATTTGCGTGATCAGCGTTATTTATGTTTGTTATCAATCAATGCATTTGTTTTTTGCGCGTGCTTATTTTAGCAAAAACAATTTGCAATTTTAGTATCTAGAATAGATAGATGCTAATTAATAAACCTTGATTCACGATAACTTTCAAAATTGTTGTCATTTATTTAATTGAATAAATGCGAAAAATATGGAAATACATTATCGATCAATTAAAAATTCGTAGAATTGTTGACTATTTGGTTGGAATACATTTTTTCATATAAAATTAAGAATTGGTTATCGGAGTAACTTGAATCAATTAGTCAACTTTGTGCCTGCCACACTCGCTATGAGTTTACGGCAGATGATTGTTAGCAAAGACTTAGATGCATGCGCTAAGGTATGCTCGAAAAAATGACAAAATCTTCATGACTTGGAACCCTCTTTTTTATAACTATCTCCGCTCCCAATTTGGATCTGTTCTCACTTCAATAACTGATTGTTACTCTTTTTCCCTATTGGATACGGCGGTATAATTACAAATTCATAACTGTGTTACTAAATGTGACATGTGTTTCGCCTCATTTAAAAACATGTTGCTCAACATCTCTTCTTCGGAGAGTGTAAAGATAGAATGATCGGGGCTAGACCAGGAAAAGAGGTTAGCTAATCGGTCTCGCTACTCCCTCTTTGATTATAAGATGGGTGGGAGGGAATTTAGACATTATGTTCAAAGAAATTCATGTCTTTCAAAATCAACACAAATCCATAAATCGATTGAAAAATTAATTTGTGAAATTGTGCATACTGAGGTTCGAGCCCGTGAACACCGCAACCGATGCCAACGACGTTGACCACTCGGCTAGCGACCCGACAAAAGCTTGTAGAAGTTGAGATCTTCTAGTTCTCCATATGTGTCACTTAGAATAGTAATGGTGTAGCTCCAGTTTTGAAGTTTTGAGAAAATTAAGGTTTTGTAAAATGTTCGGATCAAATAACAACCACTTATAACTGTTTGTCAATCAACTGAAGAACTCAAACGTTAGTGTAGTAATGAAGTCTGTCAGGACTTACTTCACTCTTGTTTTGATATTGGAGGTACTTCACTATTATAAATTATTAAAATATCGTTAAATATGGGAATATAAAAACAAAAAAAGAATTTTTAAAGAAATTAGGAGTATATATGGAGGTGCATCATTATAAACTAATAGATCAACATCTTTTGAACGTGTTTGAGGTATAAACTTATTTTTCGTAATTTTGGAGTTACACCTTTACTATTCTAAGTGACACATATGACGCGTGGCCATAGTTTAAATAGCTTGTATGCTTAGGTTGAAACCCTGATAATACTAAAAAAATATTATTTCGTTTGTGTGTTAAAATAGCTGTATTTTCTACATAGATAAAATTTATATATACCCTTCAATAGCTAACGAATCGTTTATATCTTAAAGATTCATTAATATATATTTTATTGAGTCAGTCTTGTTGAATCAGTTCTCAGTTTTTCATACAACTGACAGTATTAGTTCTACATATTTCAAACTTGGGAGTCCGTAAATTGAATCACAAAGAAATAGAAGACGTGACATTGCTTATTCGCCACAGCGATGCTCAAAATTTGATCTTTCACCCATCTAGCTTTTGAAAAAAAATAATAGTGCGCTCACGGAAAAACCTGTGATGACCTTTATTACTCATTGGTAGCACGAAACGATTTTCAATGTTTATATTAAACTTGTGTAATGACGGTGGAAGTCCATCTTCCCCGAATTTTCATCAACCGATTGACTTACTTTCAAAAAAGATGATTCTAATTCTCAACTCAAAAATGAAGGGTGGGGAGGGTTTATTTCCTTCTACTGGACGTGAGGATGAGGTAAGACATAAATAATTGTAATAATATGAGAAAGCGTCCTACTCGACGGGGAGATGGAGCATCAACAATCAACACACGTTGACTGCCCCAGGTCCGGCGTGGTGATAAGGATAATACACTGGTTCCTTCTACCTCTATTAAAACCCGCCCGTCAGTTTACTTTCTCTTTAATTGCAGTTAGCTCATACTAATAAATTCCTCGAAGGCAGTAACAGATACATAAACAGAGTTTAAAATACACGATTTCAATTTAAAAACGCAGCAAGTGGCTTTACGATAGGGTCGCACTTTCGACCTAAGCCGCGGTGGCTTTGTCGGCGACGTACAGCTCTCGGATCCGCCGAGTGCCAAGTGCCCGTTTCTCTAGGCGTCGCACGCTTTTTGTTTACTGCTAAACAACAAATATGACAAATTATGTTTGAGCGCCTGAGCAGAGACATTACATATTAAATTTTCATTAATAGATTTATAGCATTTTGTAGACGCCTTTAGAATCGCTGGAAGACCCCTGTCCGCCCCGTAAGTACAAGGCGGTGTCAAATAATTACCGTAACACTACTAATTACAAAATTAATTACTAGTGTTTGGAGCTGAAAATCCCTTGGGATTTAGATTGGGACTTTCATCTCCAAGCACTAGTAATTAATTTTTCCATAGGGTTACCGCTAATTCCATCGAAAATATTAATGTAATTTTATTTATCGTATATGAACAAAGTTATCTTAATTTTTTGTTATAAAACCCCACTTAAAAAGACTTAAAAATTATACAGTGGTCGCCACTATAGTAAGCTGGTCCTATAACACCAACGACATATCCTGCATATATAATGCATAATATAGCTATAGTTTAACAGACAAATTATTCTTTACGGTTTCGTAAAAAACGTTTATATGTAAATAATTATTATCGAGTCTAATAAAGTACATTTTTTTTTTGTATGTATGTGGAAGTAGTACAAATGAATTGGGTTTTATTTTTTAAAATATAATGTCTTTCCACCAAGAATTGACAGTTAACACCTTAAAAGTGGAAAGTACATACTATTTTGGCGAAAGTATAACGTGTTAAATGTGTAACTAAATGATTTCATTAACATTGTAATTATATCAAAGAAATACTGAATTCAAAATTTCAATGAAGTTTCCTATAGCACGATTTTCGGGAGCGTGCTTACAGAAACAAATTGTTGTTCAGTGATTTTTTACGACATTGAACTCCCTGTATATATTCAGATCTATACCAGCTGTCGATTACAAAACATGTGGAGAAAAGTGAATACGACAACGGTTTCCTCATAGCAAACTTTTGATTGCAGAGACTTTCATTATACAGTTTGAGAAGCACGGCGCCTTTCAGATGCAACGGAATTTACAAATCATTATCTGTGTACTACATTCAATAAAACTTTAATAACATCGTTACCAATATAAATAATTTATGCTAACTAATAATAGACATTTGATGAAGCGTTGTTTTGCCACGCTTTGAATGTGTCGATGAATAAGAAATTACAGTTGAGCAAAACGAAAATTAAAAATAATATAAACAATCGAAATTCACTGCACAGCACTTATAAATATAAACAGAGCTTAAAATGGACCGGAGCGCGTGGTCGTGAAATAGTCGAAAATGGCGCACCGTCTTACCAATAAAATAAAGCTACTGCTCATTGTTATAAAATATAGTCGGTACATTGGTCTTATTGAAATACGTAAATAATCCATGATGATAAATGATCTAAAATTAATGTAGTCTTTTGTTTCATGATTGCATGTTGGAACTCATTTTTGGTTGTTTTGCATTGAATAGTTTTGTAATACACAGCTGAATTCGCATACACAATTGCTGAAAAAGAAAATATTGGAAATATTACAATGTCGGAGAACTCTGAAAGATGGAATTTTAAAGTGAAGTAAAAAAATTATAGAGGATATTTCAACACATCTCGAATCCTTTGAAAACAAACTCTAGCTGTGCTTTCATCAGCAGTATGAAAACATGTTTTCAATATCATTTTCATGATCATAATTTTAACAATAATAATAATGTAGAAATACTCCATAGAGTAAATAACAAAGGAATTCGTATGAAGATTTTTTATAAATCAGTAAAACAGTTATCAATTATTAATAAAATATAATATCCCAGACCACTCTGTAGACGTTTTATTATTATCACATGTAGGTATGAAATTTTCTCATGACCTTAGCGTTCGGGGTCTATATAAAAAAAATAAAATATTATGCAACGCACACACAGTTCCGACATACTAACTACTTTGGACATTCAGTATTTCAATTTCAATACCGTCACCTAAAACGGGTACGGCTACTAGTTCATAAATAACAGTTTAAATAGAACGGCTGGTTCAACAATATTAAATTTACTTCCCTTGGGATTGTCACCACCGAACACAAGTAATTAATTTTGAAAGAAGTAGTTTTATGGTAATTAGTGCTGTTATAGTTTGTGTCTTACCCCCTTCCCATGAAGGAAATAATCCCACCCCACCCTTCGCTTTTTTATGTTGACAAATAGAATCGTTGTTTACCTTAAAAATAAATAGCATTGCGATATAGTTAAGTCGGAAGATGCTTCTTAACGAGGCCGTGTCACATTTAGTAACACAGCCAGTGGTATAACAAAGTTGTCAACATTAATTATATATTAAAAATTAATTTCAACAAAGCTATTTCCGAATCCATCGAAAATATAAACAAAATCGATGGTTATCGATAAACTGATGGTACAAGACGAATCTTGGATCTTTCATGAAATACGTTACATTCTGGGTCTGTATCAATTATATCCAAATGTAACCATGCCTTGCCTTTCGAATTTTTACTGCAATTTTTCGAAGCTTCTTCATTTGAAAAAAATAATATACTATGTGCCGAAAAAGACACGAGACTGACCAGCGAAATTTAAAACTAATAACCAAGATACAATTACAACCAACGCAGTAAAAACTATTTGGGTCGCGACGCAAAAAAGATTGGGAGCCTGTTAAGACCTCCTTAGCGATTGGTCAAAAAATACCAAATATGTATTCCTACTATATTTCTTTTTTTTTCTTTCTCACATTACAGACATAATTCACTCATAGGTCTCAATCTTTTATAATTAGACGGAGTTTTGGCATATTGATGTAAGCCTCAAAATTGAAATTGTTCAGGAGAGAGTAAAAACTGTTTTTATCGAAAACATTGTATGGGGAGTTGCGTTTTGAATCTTTGAAATGCACTCCTGTAAATTCTTATTTTTGCAGATATAGGATTATACGTTAGGAGTTTCATTATAATAGTGACTTACATCAAGTGGGGGGCTCAGAATTTTTAAACCTAAAACCAATGTAAAATAACGTTTCCCTTCCAAAAAGCGGTCACATCATTTGGCCGAGACCTGCTCTGTCGTCTTTAAAATGAGATCCAATCATCAACTCATTTTTGTATTTTTTAGGGTTACATCAACTGACCAAAACACCATCGATGATTCGTTAATTTTACACCTCGAGCTCTGCTAATAATGTTTTACTAAGTCCATTGTGTAATACTTTAAGGATACCCCTTCACGGTCAAAGTCATTCAATATTCCTTGTTGTGCAAACATAATATTGTAGTTTGATCATGCATGCCTGTATGGTACAAGGTACGAGTCTCAAATTTTTGTCAACTGCTTTATTATCAATAATCCCACAGACGTCAGATTTTATTTCCGTATTTTAGTCTTAATGTTTTAATAATTATTTGAAATAATAATAAATCCATCTTCTTTTCTTTGTTCATAGAACAGAAAATTACGCTACTATTTGTATGTTTACGTTGTGCTAAAGCGTAATTCATATTTGTTATCGGTATTTAAATTGTTATTACGACAAAAAGAAGACATTTCGGGAGACACGTTTATATTTCCAGGAAAATGGACCAAAGTCAATTAGTGGACTTCGCCATGTTAACGTGATCATCTGTTCGGTTTATTGAACTAGGATTTTTCTGATAAAACGTGGAAAATATATTTTATAATATCGAGAGTATACTGACAGAAAGCATTATGTCATAAAACAATATGAGAGATGATCGCATTTAAAGCATTTTTTTTAAGTACTCTCTACTCGCGGTAACAAGTATTTGTGATTTAAAATTTTTTTGGATATTATCGATGGTGTTTTGTCCAATTGATGTAACCCTAAAAAATACAAAAAATGAGTTAATAATTGGATCTCATTTTAAAGGCGACAAAGCAGGTCTCGGCCAAATAATGTAAATTAGAAAAATAAATTAACCACTTTTTGGAAGGGAAACATCATTTTACATTGGTTTTAGGTTTACAAATTCTGGCCCGACCACTTGATGTATGCCACTATTATATCGAAACTACCATCGTAGAATCTCGTATCTGCAACTTACAGGAGTGCATTTCAAAGATTCATAACGCAACTCACCATACAATGTTTTTACTCTCTCCTGAACAATTTCAATTTTGAGGGTTATATCAATTGGCCATAACACCGTCGTTATAAATAATAATCTGCTTATTGATTGAATTGTCATTTACTTGGTAGAACGCCATTATAATAGAATAAAATAACAAAATATTTAGTTCTACAAATTTTTTTTTATCAGGTAGTTGATAGCGATTTCGGCTTTACGCCATCGTCAGAACTGTCGATGGCGTAAAGCCGAAATAGCTATCAACTACCTGATAAAAAAATTAAACTAAATACTCAGTTATTTTATCCATTAATAATCTGTTTGGTGTCTGAACCATAAGATTTGATGTCGATGAATTATAATCATAGTATCACGCTCTTTGCCAGAAAAAAAAAATGCAATATAACTTGATACTTACTGTTTTGTTTCAAAGCCATTATATCCTACGACTTCATGCGTTACACCAATACGTACGAGTGTTCAATTGCACACTTTTTTACATTAAAACAGAAAATCATCAACAACTGACCCTCGATATGATAATTTTGTTTGGTCATAAGTATCTGAAAATATTATCGATAGTTTCTGTGATCATATTATAAGCTCCAAATAAAACAAAACCTTAAATTGTTGTATCATAGTTTTAAGATAAAAGTCCTGATTAATAAGAAAGTAGATTCCCATTTATCACAATGATCAATGACGGGTTTTTCTTCTGTTTCAGCTCTCGTCGGATCCCTGGCTATCGGTACGATGTTCTTCCTATCTCCAGTTGCCGGAATCCTCACGGACACGTTCGGACTTAGAAGAACGACCCTCCTCGGCGGAGCTCTCGCCGCCGGTGGAATGTTGCTCTCGTCGTTCTTCTGCGACAGCGTCTCGGCACTTTACTTTACTTACGGCATCATGTACGGCATGGGAGCCGCATTAGCCTACACGCCTTCGCTGGCCATTTTGGGTCATTACTTCAGCAAGTATTTAGGACTGGTGAATGGAATTGTGACCGCCGGCAGTTCAGTGTTCACGGTAGTGCTTCCGGTCGTGCTGGAGTATTTCATCTCAACGTCGGGCCTCGTTGTCAGTTTGCGAGTTCTCGCCGCTCTGTCTTCCTTTGTGATGGTCTGCGCTTTTCTATTCAAACCCATCGCGCAACCCAGCGAGCCCGTCACGAAAACTGGCGGCAAAAGTTGCACAGATATCGTCAAATCGCTTATCCACGTAGAGAACTGGAAGAGAAAAAAGTACGTTATCTGGGCGTTGGCAATACCGTCGGCTTTGTTCGGATACTTCGTACCGTACGTTCACATGGCTACCTTTGTTGAAAAGACATTCGGCTCTAAAAGTAATTTACCAGTGATGTGTATCGGCATTACTTCAGGTTTAGGACGGCTGATTTTCGGCTACATTGCCGATCTTCCTAAAGTGAACAGGATTCTTCTGCAGCAAATATCTTTCTACAGTATCGGACTCCTCTCCATGTGTCTGCCGTTCGCTCACAACTACGGGTTGTTGTTGACGATCGCTCTTGCGATGGGGCTGTTCGACGGATGCTTCATTTCGCTTCTGGGCCCGATCGCCTTCGACATCTGCGGACAAAAGGGTGGCACCCAGGCGATAGGATTTCTCTTGGGCCTCTGCTCGATCCCTCTGACAGTCGGGCCACCGATCGCGGGGATGATCTTCGACCACACGCAGTCGTACACTCTTCCGTTCCTCTTGGCGGGAGTGCCTCCGCTGGTGGGAGCCACAATCATGTTCCTCGTCACTTTTGTCAAGGACGAACCGTTGGAGGAAGACCACGCGATAGTAGCCAATGGACAAGGTGTCAATCCAAATGCGCGGAAGAACGGTAATGATATCATATACTAAAAAAACTTAGGGGGGGAAACAAATACGATAAATTCCAACGCATACCCTGGATCCCAAATTCAAATTTATCACATATTTACGTAACCTTACTAAATACAGTCAAGCCGATATCTCCATTTTGAAATATGGTTAGAAATTCACAAAAAGTTTTGTATTTAGATTGTGTGTATAAAAAATCTTACAAAATGTACAATATTTCTTTTCAAAAAATAATTAATTTTTAAATCCAGTATACTGAACAGAAGTTTTAACAATAACTGTAATTATTGTAATTCAGTCGCTTAGTAATAATACTAATAATGGGATGTGGTTGGGTAAAAATAAATTTACCACTTTTTGGAAGGGAAACATCATTTTACATTGGTTTTAGGGTTACAAATTCTGGCCCGGCCACTTGATGTATGCCACTATTATATCGAAACTCCCTTCGTATAATCTCGTATCTGCAATCATGAGAACTTACAGGAGTGCACTTTAAAGATTCGTAGCGCAACTCACTAAATAATTTTTTCAATGAAAACAGTTTTTAACAATTTCAATTTTGAGGGTTACATCAATTGGCCAAAACACCATCGATATTTTTTTGGTTTAGTTTAGTTTTTAATTTATGTATGTGCTCTATCGATAGATCTATCAATTTTTCCAGTTGCAATTCTTCCTATTTCATTCTCTGTTCGAAATTCAAAAAATTGCCAAAATTTAAAATGTCGATTTTTATTCGATCTCGATCCTCAGAAAAAACGACAGTATAAAAGAATATTTTACTTTTCCTTATCTATCGGAAGACACAAAATAACTTGAATTATACTTAAAGACAGTGGCGGACTGGCCATACAAACCATGTTGCCCGATGACAAGTGGGCCCCGCTGTAAGCTAGGGGCCCTCAATAAAATCAAATAACTTTTTAACTATTTTATTTGACGTGTTTAAAAATATACAGGATAAAGCACTTTGCGTATTCCATCAATACAAATTAATATGTTTTATTATGATATACCCAATGAACCTTATCATGATTATATACTTATTCTATAAGTCTGTTTTCGCTGTTGTAACATGTGCATTTTTATAATTATCAAATAATTATTAGTAGAGTACATAGGAATTATTATATAGGTTAGGGGCCCCCTCCCATTTTTGGATGGGCCCCCATGGACTCCTGGCAATCAATATTTTTAGAGCCAGTCCGCCACTGCTTAACTTTATCATACCTACTGCCCATAACAGTTTTTTTTGATATACACAAAACTCTAACAACCTACGGGAGCGTGTTTAGTGACTCAATTATTCTCATATGTTTTTTGTTCCTAGATACCAACCACGCCGAAAAAACAAACGGTTTCTCAGGGAACCACTTACCGGAGGCGGTCCCTCTCACAGCGCTGGTGACTTCAGGTACCATCATGTGGAACTTTTATAGCACACCATCGTACCGCTTTGTAGCACCATCGCACCCCATCGATGTCAATTCTCAATCACCGATCCGCACGCGATTTTCCGGCAACGCACTGCACCACAGTGTCCACTCCACTTCTAACCTAGCCTCTGTTAACAACCAATATTTATCTTGCCACGCATCGTTTGCCAACTCCTCGTGTCCTGACAATCACTTCCCCCGCATTAACCCCGTTTGGCCATTAGCCGTTCGTAACTATCGCTGTAAAAGTGTAGATGTCACATCTCATTTAGGTATGCAAAGGATATATCAGTATTCAGTACTTTAACTTTAGATTTATATTATTTTAGACTTCCATTATAATTCATTGCTTTTTGACAATATTAACAAACTAGAAACGTCCTGCAGAAGAGTTAAAGCAAAACTTGTACAATATCAACGTTACGAAATGGCACCTCATAAGTGACAAAATAACAACATTACAAGAGAGGAGAAAAACTCGCCTGCTTACTATGTGTTTAGTATGACATGAGATATCAATTATAACGTTTTTAAAGTTTAATATTTTTAAGAATCTTTTGCTTTTCTCGGGAGATGTCTGTATTTACTGCCAATGTATTCATAATGCAGAAAAAACATATTTTTAACAAAATGTCACTTCCGAGCAGTCGTTTCTTAACCTTCGATAAGTCAATAGTAAATCGCTTTGAGAAGCACAGTTATGATCTGAATGTTTTGAATTCTCGACGAATTCAGATTCCATCTAATTTTTTGTTGCATTTGGAACTATTTAGTTTAAAAAAATCAAACATTTATATCCGTGGCCAGCAGGGTAGTGGTATATTTATGTTGAATAATTCCTAAAATAAGTTAAGTACGTTGATGTCTAAGATTTAAGATCCTTCTATTCAGGAGAACGAATACAAGCCATGAAAAAAATGCTCATACCCGTTTTTCGATATTTTATTTTGGTATAAATATGTCAAAAAAATGTATGTGTGCGTTATGTGTCATCAATCATTTTCCGCCAATGGGAGTGGCGAAAAGATGCGGAGCGCCTATACGACGGCAAGCTCGCCAACGCCGCGCCACCTCCCGCTCGCAAAGACTTCGTCCACCTAAGACGGCCCGTGCCACCTCTACTCCCAATTTGGACGTTACGTACAATAATGTAGTGCTGTCTGAATCAGTGATACCCGTTGTCTTGCTAAGTGACGTTTATGTTTTTACCAGCAAAATCAAGCAACTTGTAAGGTATCAAGTGGTATCAACTAGAAAGATTTGAAGCTTAAAATTCTTCCGTAAAATAGCACTTACCGCTTCTCCCATTTGCCACAGCTATTATTTCCATAGAAAAATAGATTCTTAGTCTGCGTAGAAAAATAAATAGTTTGCAATCTAGATGTAACAATTCATTCTTACATCACATATTCGAATAAAAATAATTAAATGAAGCAACTTGAATAACGTGTTGGCAGAAATCAAATGAGTATGGTTTAGTTTTACTCTCACTATTTGCCATAAATGAAGATATAATGACTTCACAGTATTAAGTACCACCAATAAACAGTTGGCTTATGCATAAAAATAAAGTGAGATTTTTTCGATTTATGGATATCTGTTTATAGGCATTCATGCTTGTGATGTCTAAAACTCCCTTCCACCCATCCGATCCTAAAAACGGGGCATAGCGAGAGCAATTAGCTAACAAAAATAACCATATCCTAAACTCCTACTTTCCCATTTCAGTTTTCTACCTTAATTGATTTTGTAAATAATACTTTTAGATTTTATTTTTTACTAATAAGAGCTGTGACAACCAAAATCTTTGCGCTTTGTTATCTTTATAGCATTAATTCTTATTTATATCATAACTACTTCCTTGTTTAATCTTCTATTGTATTTTTATTTTAACTTAATGTAGCTAGTATTTTTATAGTGTACATATTTCGTTTGAATTCTAAGTTATTAGTTAGTCATTGAAGTGTATTGTTTATTCATATTTTAACATAGACTTAAGGTGAAGGGAAAATTTGATGCCGCTGTGACAGTGACTGATAAAATCTAACTATAGTGTAAATCAGAGGTCGGCAAACTATGGCCCGAAGACTATTTGTGATCCGGCCAAATGTGTTGATCGAATTACAAATCGTGTCATACTGCTATTTGCATTTCCCATGTTGTCAAAAATTAGAAACTCCACAATTTGCGCTGGATATATTTTTTGATCTCAAACTACAGTTTCATCAGCATTTTTTGTTGCAAATGTAGAAGACCTTTCCAATTTTCAAAATCCATTTGACTGTACAATTAAGAAACCGTAGCTTAGCCTTCAATTGGAAGTGATTAATTTGGAAAGTGATTAGTATACTGTTGGGTAAATTTCATGAAAAACTTTCAAAAATAATGTACTTACATAAAATCAAGGTCAGAATCTGTTTTGATGATATGTTAATTACTTTCTTCTCATTAGTATAGTTTATTATAATTATGTTACATTTGAGGTTCAATTATGCTAAAATTTTACCTGATTTTATAATTAATAAATGTAAATATGTTATTCGTTTTATTGGTAAGTTTGTATAAAATATATGTATCTATTATTATCACCACATAGCACTAAAGGTGCCACAATTTCTTTGCTATATAAGTTGAATCACTTGTATAAGTATCCTCGTATTGCTTCCTGGCACGTCGAGCCTAAAATTTTCGCAGTCTGGCCCTTTACGAAAGAAGTTTGATTACCCCCAAAGGGAAATGATAAGCATTCGTTTGTTTTCATTTTTTATAGTTTTGAGCATTCACAGCATGGCTTTTATTTGAAAAGTAGTTGCATGAAAAAAATATATTGTTCCACTGATGTATATTTTGCACTCTTTACAACACAATATATTTCAGATTGTTAGCTATTTCCTTATTGAATAAACTTCTACACTACACTGGAAATATTTTTAAAATATTATATGGTTTCTAATAATTTTTCTTGTATCTTTGCCCTCATCTCTTTACTAAATTTTTTCCAGCTTATTTATTTGAGGTTTATAAATTAAAATGTATATAATTCACTCACTGTATATATTCATTTCATTATATGTATATCTTTAATTCTTATAATTAAAGACTTAATTAAGTCTTCCGTGCTTTTGACTTAAGCACATGTGTAATACAATTGTATTTTTTTCTCTTCCATACATAAAAATACCCATATACATATTTCACTGCAAACTAAATTTGCGAGGTGTCTTCCAAAATAATGACATATCTTTGATTCAGTAAACTAAACAAATTCACACAAAAGAAGGTAGCACAACTTTCATGTATTTTATATGGATAACTGATTTTGTCAATTTTGTTTTGCTTACACTGTAAAATCAACTTATTTCTGGTTATTTTGCAGGATGAAAAAAAGAAAATTTGAAAAACTATGAATATAATTTTGGAGCCTAATGCTACAAGTGCCTATGTCAAATTTATCAATTGTTCAGTACAGGCGATTGTGTATTTCCCAATACCAATATATATCATTATCTTTCACATTACTGTTGCCAAATAATGTGGTGATTTTTTGTGCTAGAGCTGCCCAAGTGAACATAGACACTTCTTGTACTAGTAAATCCCAACATCTGAATCGCTTATGTCAATATAGGTTTTTCTTGTTGTAAAATATGCCGACTCATAAACTGTAGATTTTCTCTTATTTTATTAATTTTAAATCGGCTGACTACCTCTTTGTGATTCTCATGTCAATATTTTTTTTTCATTCTGTGCATATGGTTTCACAATTCGATATTTGTATGATTATTATAACATTACATTTCACATTCCAGAGTCATAGAGGATAGCTGCCACGGAGGAATTATTATTTGAAAAACAATCATTCATCACTGCTATTACTTTGCATGAAACGAAAATGGATAAAACACAAGAAATGTTTTAAATATAAAATCTACATAACAATTTGATGATACTTATATTTTTATAATATATCATTCACTATAACTTGCTAAAGCATCTAACAAAATAATCACTTACAATAGATCCTTCGAGTTTGACAGAAGTTAAAAAAAAGTGTGTTTTCAATGCTATCGCAGATTTAATTATTAGATGAAATGTTTTGATTTCGAGACAGTGACATCTATTGATGAGAAAAAATGTTAAATGATTATTTTTAAAATCATGGATATACTGCGGAAAAGCCAAAAATACTAGTTTTGAGGTAATTGAGTTTGAAAGTTTGTATGGTCCTAACATTTTGTTTTTTTGTTATGGATTTCAAATTTAAGATTGCTTCCAGTCTTTTTAATGTCTCACTAAAAATTTCTTGCAGTTTTGTGCTACTCTTTGGAAAAAAAAGTTTTGCCGTACACTACTTAGAGTTAGAGCAGTGCTCCGTAACCGGTGTGCCGCGGCGCAGTGCGTTCAAAATGAAGAAAAACGAGATAAAAAAATGTAAGGCATTCGGTTGCTAAGATCGCCGATTAAACCTTTCTCGTTGAAACAAATATTATATTATTTTGATAATCAATGGAATAATTACACAAGTGTTAGCACGGATAGTTCAATTGCAATGATGGGGAATAAAAGTGGGGTTGTCTCGTGTGTAAAATGAAAAAATCCTGCCGTACAAATTACACATTGCTGCATTTGCTATGAGACTATGTATTTTTTACTTAACCAAAACATGCCAGAACTCTATTAACTATTTTGGCTTGTGGTGTGCCGCAAAATAATAATGAGTGCTTAGGTGTACCGTGGGTGAGAAAAGGTTGCGGAGCACTGACTTGAGTATTTTCGCTGACAAATAAAGTAAACAATAAGATAAAACAGTATTTGGCGATCATGATTACACACTTTTTTAATGTGTTTTTTTAATTTCAAAATATATATCAAACATTAGCGAAACAGAATAGATTAAAATCATTGAACCTTTTTCTAATTTCAACTTTAATTCGATTATATAGAGAAATAATATTGATTGCTATTGAAAAATATGTTAACTAGGTTGTATATTTTTTTAATATTGAAATTCCGTCAAGCACCCACAGTCGATGTCTTGAATTTAAATTCTTGCAGATTTTGACTGTAAGGCTAAAATTTATGAATATACATACAGTAAGACCTCGATATAACAGATAATTTTGGACGAAAGGGTATCTAATTTAAGACATCGACTGAGGGTGCTTGATGGAATTTCAATATCAAATTTGGATTATTGAGATTTTGTACACTTCCATGTATTTTGTCACTAACGACCCGGGTTTCGCCTTTCGGCATCTTCAGGCATTCGAGCACACGAATGGACTCGAACTGAGTGACTCAGTTCGAGTCCATTCGTGTGCTCGAATACCTGAAGATGCCGAAAGGCGAAACCCGGGTCGTTAGTGACAAAATACATGGAAGTGTACAAAATCTCAATAATCCAAATTTGAAAGGGTATCTGTTAAATAATAAAGTAGTTTTTATTAATCTGCTTTTTAATTTATTAAAACAATAAATATAGACAAAGATGCGTTTAAGCTGTCAGAGCTGTGTGATTCCATGTTTATTATACGCAGAACATTGTTTACGGGCTTTGAATATCGGTTTAAAGCTTGCAAACCAATAACAGGATTATTGAACAATTTTGTCCGTTAACTCTGTATCGAGGTTTAGCTGTAATAAGATAAAGTATTATCAAGAATTCAACTAAACCATAGTTTTAAATTTTTTTTTTCTGTACGTTAAAAGGCATTCATTATAAAAATACGGATAATACTAGAGGATCTATTGTAACTATGGTTTGCTTGGGACAAAATTTTAACATAGATTAAATAATATTTCAAATGTATTATAATACATATATGTTTGTGGGTATGAATGAATTTAAAGATAGTATTTTTGTGTGATACGAGTGCCTAAATGTTAATTATTAAATGTTCTGTATTGTAACTTGTACATATCAAATGATACAATTATAGCGACACAAATAAGACTTCGTAGAATAGCTATAAACTAATGTTCAAATAAAAAAAATAATCAGTGTTCCACGAAATGAATTGTCTTCTTTAACCCATTCAGGCAATATCCTTGCGATATTGTTTTAAATTCATTTTTGTACTGATGTTTCCACTCGATATGTAAGAAATCATGATTTTATTCTCACCACATCAACCTTCCACAATAGAAGTTAATTGTTGTCAACAATTGAACAATTTAATCTGGCATTCATCAATCACTTTTAAAGTGTTAACTGTCAATTACTGATGGAAAGGCACTAATAAAGTTAATATTCAAAACAAAAAAACACAATTAGAGCCTGTTTTGCTTATCGTGAGCATTAGGACATATCAGTAGTTGCATATTTGTTAGAGGTCCTTTCATTTTAATTTCATTTATCCATAATTTGTATGATTATCTATTAATTCTTATCATATTTCTTGTACCAATTAATTGTTTTATATACTTTGTCATTAGTCATACTCAATTTTATATAAATAGCCCTGTTTGGATTTAATTTTCACCAATATAATTAATGCTATTGATTGAATTGGAATTTACTTGGTAGAGCTCCATTATAATAGGATAAAATATCAAAGTATTTAGTTCTACAAAATTTTATTAGGTAGTTGATAGCTATTTCGGCTAAACGCCATCGTCAGAACTATACTTAAACTTATTTTAGCTTAGCTTTCTATACTGTTTAGAAGCGATAGACAATATTATGTCATCTCACGTATTCAAGTATCATATTATTTATTAAAAATTAAAATATTCAAGGTACTAATTGTGTTTTTGGAAAAGGAGCTTATGTGGTGTTAATACTTTATCATTAAAATAAATCCATTGAAATTTTATTAATTATGCTTGATTACATGAGCTTCTTGTAATGGTTTAAGTAAAGATGATGAATTACTGTTTATTTTGTCATTAAGGAGATTATGGTCTTAACATTGTTTATCTCTTATAAACAGTATGTATAACTAAGCTAAAATAAGTTTAAGTATAGTTCTGACAATGGGGTTAAGCCGAAATAGCTTTCAACTACCTAATAAAATGTTATACAACTAAATATTTTGATATTTTATCATATTGTGAATCATGCACACGATGAGCGAAACCGGTCCTGCCCATGCATTCTTCATTAAAAACCATGCATAGTCATTTACTGTAGTATGAAAAATTGAAACTTGTCAAATATACAGTATTTATTTGCTGAAATATATTGTTTTCAAATTCTTAATAAATATTGGAATACGATTTATAATAATCAAAATTGACTAAAATTATTGAATTAATAGCGACAGAACATGCTGTAAAAAGTATAGGTGAGCAGGATAAAAAAATTTTGGCATCATTCTGTACTTATTGAATTACAATCTATTATGTTTACAACAGTGTTTTGTTGTCAATAAAAATTTTGTTTGTTAAAGTGACGTCACATATTTTAGAAAGAAAACGATCCAGTTCACCTATAATACTTCTTACATCATGATGACAGAACATGTAATAGAAGACTGTGAATCATCACATCTAAAAATTATTATATAAAAATCATAACAGTAATCTCAGAAGGAAAACAATCCATAATGTGTCGACAAAAGATTAAATATTTACTAACTTTCATAGGAATAATACTGTCTCAAAATTTGGCTTTCAATAGTTCGCCAGTTAAATAGAGAAATTATAAAAACGGTTTAGTAAATTGTTAGTGCAAAAATAAATGCAGTATTTTCCCAAGAGTAGTGAGTTCTGGGTAGTTCTTGAATGAATGAATGAAACCTTTGTTTATCAACTCATTATTTACACTATTCTTTGTATAATACTAATCATCGTTGTTTTTTTATAATGTTGTTTTGTAATATATTCTTTATTCAGTATTTTAATCAATGAATGTGTTCCGGTATAATAAACTTTATTATATTTATTGTGATTGTAAATGGTATAATTTTTTGGCATGATTTATAAACATCCTTTTTCGATATTAAATAGAGGAAAATCTACTGTGAATATACAACTTATTGCCCAGTGCAAACAGTGTCAAATTAAAGTTTTAACTTAACCTTTTGATATAACCTTTTGAAAAACTCTTCTTCTCTCATATTAAGTAAATTAATATAAAGGTTACCAGCACTGTAAACTGAAGGTTGCTGGTACCTAGAGTGATCTATTTTGTATGCTAGTAATCAAAAGTGAACTTTTTACTTTATAACTAGCTGAAAACTTACTCTTGAAATTTTAGAGCAGTGGTCGGTATCCTGATGCTAAGACATATTTGAAGTGCCTGCCACAAACTTGAGAACCGTGAGATGTCTATCAAAATTCATCGAGAAAATTTTCCACTAACTAACTAGCTATAGATTGAGGCAGGCAATGTTGTTGCCATTCGCATTCTCGCCAGTCAAGCTGTATATTGCTGTCCTGGTCGAATTAAGTGACCAATGAACGCATTGAAATTATATTGCGTTTTGTCATCAAAAGCAAGTCATTTTGGGTGCCTGTCTTAGTAAAAAAGGCTGCCGACCATTGCTTTAGAGCCGCTTTTTATTACAAATATTTTTTGAATCATTAATTTATAACATACCTTAAAAATTCAGCAACTCTCATTAACAATTATTTATAAACAATTCTTTTTAAATTATACTAATGTTAAAATTACGTAAGTCTTACACAGATTCTCCGATTGCACATACTAATCTTACCATTATACAACAATAACTATCAAATTTTATACCGCAGTATAAAACCGTTTAAATATATCAACTGAGACAAATGCTTGCCAAAATTTTTTGTATCTGTTAAGATATGATGTTATTTTGACTTTTACGAGTGATTATGCGTATAAGTACTTAAATGCTTAATATTTTTATTACTGTGGATTTAGCAAAAATACCAGTTGTTGCAGCAGAATGGATTTAGATGCAGCTCACAGTTTTATGTTGCATTTATCAATCACTTGTATAACTTTTTATTGTTTCCTAATAAACCAGTTGTCTCTTACTAAGAATAATATTAAAATGCCACAGTTGTCGAAGAATGCTTGAAGTTTTCTTGCTGTAAAATTTTCCCACTCCTTCAATATATCCCGACAGTTTACAAATCTAATTTGCAGACAAAAAAAAGAAGCACTTGTCTGGGTTTAGCTCTCTCAGCTGTATATGTAATTCGACATATTGTGGCATCTATTATCTATTGCCATTCTCAAATTTTTTATTAAGTTATCGGATGGGAATTTACCTGATTGGAATAAGAGACAGGAAGGGTTCAGGCTCCTCTGGGGTATTACAGCACACGTTCTAGGAAGGTATAATTTTGTATAATATAGAACTTGAGATGACCTGTTGTAGCGTGCAATAATTTCATATAGATGTCGCTAGCTAGTTTTAATAATATTATTTAATTCCTATTTAGCACCTTTTCGCTGTAAATAATAGATGGCGTATTTTAAAAGTCGCATGTACTGGGTTTTCGAATGGCTATATAAACCCAACCCCATTACTAGAATGTCACTGTATACTAAGCTATAACATCGTAACTCTTATTGTCAAAGCCTTTTAACCAATGGGGTAATTCTCTGTAAGATCGGTTCTCGATTGAATAAGTCCCAAGGATATCTAGTGAAAGTGAACTTAGTAAACATTCCACTGTCTGATCAGTACCCACCTGATAGGCCTTACAGATTCAAACACTCTTCGATTGCTGCTGTGTTATTCTACTTCGCTAGAACCTACAAAATGCGTAAAATGAGTGGTCTATAAACTATCATCATTAGAGCCCTGAGAAATATTCTTATTTTAATTGTGATCTATGTGAATTATACCTGAATGCTAACCTACAGGGGCCTAGAGGCGTTTCAAAACTATTCTATACTGTCAAGGTTTTTCTTCTTTTGCTTGAATTTCTTTAGTCTTTCATCATCCAAATGTATATAATACCACAATTTACATGGGTTGTTGTTCATCAGAGATTATAATACAAAACAGCGTTAAATTGTTCCGAATATAAAAATTTATTTACAAAAGCCTTATAAATTTACATATAATAAGTTTTAAAACAATAATATAGTTTAAAATAATAATTTACATATAAAATATTATTTACACAAAAATACTGTGAAACATTTTATTATGTGGTGCAATAGGATTTTTAAAGGGAATAAACATGATATACAGCACTGTGAAGTAATATAGAATTTGTTAGGAGCAAGAAGCCATATATTATTTTTATAATAATAAAGATTTAATATATTTCATATGAGGAGGTTGGATATTACATAGTCTACAATCACTTTTCACACATTGTACGAGGGGAAAGAGAGATCGTAATCCCCAGCGGGTCACACACAGATAGTAGAAGTTATCTGAATGTTGCCAGTGGGAAACGATGATTTCCAACCTGTTTGTTGTGCTACACTAGTGTATTTTGTATTCCGCTATAAATTCATATATAAATTATTTATTTTTTCAATTTCAATCTAATCTGTATAGAACTCGAGCTATTTGAATGTAAGCAGAGAATTTTTGTTATTATAAAAAGACGATAAAACAGATTTATTTTTGCTTGCCCTGCAATGTTCCTAGGAATACCTGGGATTGGTTTTGATCCGTGTGCTGTGCAAGTCACACGGGCTTGAAGGATTAATCAATAGGGAAAAAAAAGCTATACACAACTCATTTGAGGATGACTGACTATGCTCAAAAATAATTTGAATCTCTGAAAAAATTACCGATTAAGATCACAGTGAGTAAATATGATTAATTTTATATAGATACATAAAATTAATCATTATGTGCAACAAATAATTCCGTGGATGAAAGGAAAAGGAAGTCTTAAAAATCGAAAAATGAATTGAATATGCCAAAATAGCTACAATGCATAAATGAGAAAAAGGACCATCTGCAACAATGCTGCTGAATTAGTAAATTTCACATTGAAACATCACTTTTTTCATCAAAGCTCATACAAATGCAAATTTTGTTTTGACTCTCCTGAAAAGTACTGATTTTAGACTTAACGCCCTTTTCTTTTCGCACACAGAATTGTTAGCTGGGAGTAATCTAGATACGATTGCTATGCGTTTATCATTATCTCATTCCGCCCCGAATAACATGTCAATATGGTCAGGATCAGTTTCACTCGGCGAGTGAAAATTTTCAACAGAAGCTGACAGTCGCTGAGCGAAACCGATCATATCGACAGTGTTTTGGACAATTGATGTAACCCTCAAAATTGAAATAGTTCAGAAGAGAGAGAAAACTGTTTTTATCAAAAAAAATATATGAGGAGTTGCGCTATGAATATTTGAAATGAATATAGGATTATACGTTCCGAGTGTCGATATAATAGTGACTTACATCAAGTGGCCTTGCCAGATTTTTTAAACCTAAAAACAATGTAAAATTATGTTTCCCTTCCAAAAAGTGGTCAATTTATTTATCTAATTTACATCATTTGGCCGAAACCTGCTCTGTCGTCTTTAAAATGAGATCCAATCTTTAACTCATTTTCGTATTTTTTTGAGGGTTACATCAATTGGCCACAAAACTGTCTATGATAATGAATTGAAGAATAATTATTACAAATTGTGTCCTTCTTACCAAGAATTTAATAATTAATTTTCTACATTATAAAGGCCGATAATGACTAAGCCGTTTTGGGTACTAAACTAAAATGCACTTTACATTGAAGTGCGGATGTTGAAAAAATCTGTGACAATATTTTTTTGAGTTATTTTTTGATTCCAAATGAAGATCACAAGAACACCAATAAATATATCTGAGTAAAATTTACGAATTTACGATGGAAAGAGAAACCGACATAGATGCTTTCCTCTCACAACAGATTTGCAAATAAAGCACTCTACTGAGGATAATAGCCTATGCATTCATAATAAAATGAAATATAAAATTATGTGTCGATTAATTATTACTATGTACAGATATCATATATGAATTTTAATGATAATATTTATGTAAATTAACAAAAGTGACATACATGTTCGAGAATGCGCCGAACGAAGCGAGTGCATAGTCGAGAAACAAAATAGTACATTTAGGAACTTTCAATATAGGACGAACTATATTAATGAAATGACTGAATATTAAGTCATTGAGTTGTTTTGTTCAATATCATTTATAAAAAACATTTAACAGGCAATAACAAAAACAATAATACTAAAATCATTAAGGTATCAATTTTTGTATCCATACATACAAAGAATTGCCTTTCACATACAGTATAAGGCTGCAAAAAGAATTTGTAAAAAAAAAACTGATAAAAGTAATGTGATTACTTTGGTGGTCAATACAAAATTGGCATTTATACATATGTCAGCAAATATATTTAGTTTGTTTACAACATATCCTTACCTCGGTCGTGAACTGATTTATTCCACACGAATCCTTCAATCATAGAAGGCTATTATATTCAAATACATATAAAAAAGTTGTCTTATGAGATTCCTTAAAATACAATCAGAAAATCCCTCAAAAAGTATACAGTGGGTGATCGGTTAACGGACGTAATCCGTTCCATGACTGTGTTCGCTATCCAAATCGTACGTTAACCGATCATCGATTTATCATAGATTTTTATGGGAATTCGATTAATTCATACTGGAGAACCTAAAAAGCATACACGAGCACATACAAAACACATGTATGAAAATTTAGGACAGAAACCAATTTGCGTACACAATTGAAAGTGTCGGCGCACACTACCGACTACGTGTCGTACAGTGTTGCCGGACACGCCTCATTTAGTCCTGGAAATGATATCACAGACGAATGTAAAACGTCAATCAGTTTTACAGATAGAATGAGTAGATGAGAGAGATCGTTTTAGTTCGTTATCCGAATATGTGTTCGTTGTCGACAACAAGAATCTTTCGTGAAAGTGTTCATTGTCCGATTTGTTCGTTAACCGATCACCCACCGTATTATAACAATAGTGTTCTTCAATGAATTAAAATCATATAAAATCACAAATAAAATTTTACAGACCATTTGGGAGGCTATTAAATGTAAATGAAAAATATTTTTACACTGTTTCCGTTAAAATTTAAAACATAATTTAAGCGACAAGATCGGATCCTTGCACCTCGGCAATAAATTTGTCGAATTCGTCACGGAACTTCAAGCCGTCGTGGCGCTGGGCGTCAAAAGCGCAGACCCCGAGGGACGAGGGCAGGGCTTCTCGGAGTCGGGGCAGAGCGATGGCCAGCTGGTAGAGAGCGGTAGACGCGCCGCGCTGGGCTTCCCGCATGTCGCCTGTCACGCACAGCGACAGCAGTTGCGAGGCCAGCGGTTCTAAGGCGGCCGTCAGCCTTGGATGGGCATTTTCCCTCGCCGCCATCGCCAGTTCCGCCATTAACGTGCAGACCGGTCCCGCCCCTTCGTTACTTGAGACTCCTTCCGATAGGGATACCATCACAGCATTAAAGTACTCATCTTCCAATGAGCATATCTGAAAGATATTTCATAAAATGATAATTATATTCTACAAAAATTATTACATTGTAGTTCATCCCATAAATAATGAAGTATATTAACACCTTAATGACTGCGCCAACCATTATTTACCGCGACCGCCAATTGGCGTCATACAGCACATGTCTACTTTCCATCCAAAAAAAAAATATGATGCGATAATGTCGGGTTCCAAATTTGTTAACCGATGGCAGTGTATATATATGAAATACCATATTTGTAATTTAAAATAAAACGTTTACGGTGAATTTCACAGATATCGATCATTTTGTAATTTTGATTTTTCTGTTGTTCCGATGGTTTGAATAACAAAATATTATTTTATAGAAAACTAGTTACATAAAAAATAATGAATCGTATACATTATATAATCTATTTGGTAAATATAAAAGTAGAAACAATAGCAAAAAAAAAAGTTTTAACAAATAACAAATTTAAAAATAAACCACAGTTTGGAAAACCTTAAATCAATTATAAACAAATCGATTTATATAACTATTGATACATTTTTGACGATTCCTGAAAATTTATGTCAATACGTCGACGCATTTAAGAGATATAGCGATTTTAACTTTTCCTTTTCTGTGATGTGTATTTAGTGCACATAGCTTCTAATAATTAAAATATCTCTATACATATAATAAATACTGCGTTTAGATTTTAGGTATGCCTCCGTTGTACATTTACGCATTCAATAACATAATAATAGTAATAAGAATAACATGCCATTGGGCGCAGCGGGGATATTTTGTCGAAAATCCGGGATAAATTTACCAATACAATCATACGTGTGTTATGTACACATTCTGAGTTGTGCAAGTGGATAAAACGGCCAGGGGGAACATTTTTCATATTAGCTCACATAAGAATGACAATGTGCGAGACAGAGGCCCAGTCGCGTCGTTTCTTTTAAGATTGCGCGACACGAAAAGTGTTGAACGCAAGCCAGTAGCTTTTGAGCCTACGTTTGAGGTAGTCTGCTAAGCTGTTTGTCATCAGCTGATGTTTTTTCATGTTTTCAAGGATACAATTTTAATTATTACTTCATGTCGACTATGTCGTTTTCAACTTTAATAAATTTAAGCGATGTCTGTGAATATTCTTATTTTTCCGGCTATCAATCACTTATAATCAGTCATAAATGCATGATGTGTAATGAATACACTCTACCTTAGCGCGCGGATATTTTTTACATGGTAAGGGAAAGATTAATAAAAAGCACGATATTTTTCGCGATTGCAAAAAAATTCCTGGTACTAAGTCATTGTTTCATGTAATTACGCCCGGTAACTAAAGTGTTAAATGAAACAGTTTTTAGCCCTTTGATAAGTAACTTATTTTTTCAAATTTGATTATTTTTACTATTACAATAATATAAAAGAACTTTTTAGAATTTAAAAATGCATATTTAAAAATGTATATGAAATGTTTCATAATTACTTTCAAATCATTATCTAGAAGCTTTTACTTCCAATTCGGCCCTGGATCTTTATTGCATTAATCTGTGGGCATGCGGTTCTCTATCGATTTTGATTCAAGGAAAGGGGTCTAACCGAAATGACGCTCAATATTATATGGCTACAGATTTATTTCCAAATATTAACATCTTTACAAAATTCTTCTGTTCATTTGAAACAAATAATAAAATTAATGTCATAGCCAAAAATCACTGATAGATATGTGCAGGATCCCATATCTGAAGAAATAATAATTCAATAAAAAATATGAGAATGGCAATAAATAATAAATGACACTATACTATGTACGGCCAAAGTACTTAAAGGGTTAAAAGATATATTTGCATTAATGCCTTAAATCTGGCCCTTAAACTTTCAATTCCTTATACAGTAGAACCCCGATTAATTGTTTTTTAAAATCCCCCCAAAAAGAAAGTTCCACTGTTTATAAAATTACAAAATAACCTTCAGATCAGAAAAAAATTTACTCTAAATGTAGAGAGACAGACGGTTTACCACAAAAGATCCCAGATCTTGCAGCAGCCGATAGTATCGGTGCGCGATTTGGGGGTGTTGGAGAAGTGGCGACGGCGGAGCGAGCCGCGGTAAAAGGGCCCTCGCCCCCGCATGCGACGCCTTCAGCGCCTCGCTTCCATCCTTCAAGCCCAACAGCCAGGAACTGTCGGCGATGCCACTAACTATTTCCATCACCAGAGATATCTCCTAAAATCAGGTAAAGAAATGATCAGAATAATACTTTCGCACAACACTGCTTGTGGAACAGGCAGTCTCAATCCGGGAAAGAGCTTCCAGCTAGGTGCATGACTGAAATTCTTCCAGAAAAGGCATGTTCTCCAACAAAGTTCCTTATTGAAGCCATCCCTTTACTAAAATACTCTCAAAATTTTTAGCTAATGACACTGTTCATAAACACATGAAATAATGTTCTTCAAATACAGGAGGGGAATAACCACATAAGTCAGACTTATGTAATCAGATACTCATCATATTTTTGTTTCTTATTTGATGTTTCTATTATTAGTTTCTGTTAAAAATAAAAGAAAAAACGTTTCTGGATAGGAAGTAGTCTTCTGAAAACCTTGTAAAATTGACTGTCGTGATTGTTCCCCCTCCCATCCATATAAAGGTCAATTTAAATTAAACTGATTTTAATGCAGACTTTTCCTTGGTTACAGTTTTCACAAGTTTAAATCTCACTATGGACACTTATATAAATTGATTTTTCAATAGATTTACAAAATTGTGTTCAAAGGCATATATATTATGTTTTGTTTAAATTCTCTCCCGCCTATCCAATCCTAAAAATGAGGTGTTTCATGAGTGATAGGTTAACCACCAGCCCTGTCCTAACCTCATCATTCTATCTCTTCTATCTCTAATATCTCCGAAAAAGAGAAGTTGACCGACTGACAGGAATATATGATTATGAAGTAATAAAACTCCATTAGGAATCCATATGCTCCACGTAGTGAGTGGAGTCATGAAAAAAAGAAATATCATAAAAACCTCGCAGAACTCATCCTCCTGCGCTTGCATGGCGCTGTGCGTGTTGGAATGCTGAGACGGAGGCGGCATCGCCGAGTGCGCAGTGAGCAGCTGAGCCAGAGTGTGCAGGAGCTGGGCGGCCACCTCGGCGGGTAGGAGACAGGGGAGGGTGGTGGCCGACGCGGCCGCCAACCTCAGGGCTCCGCTGCAAGAGCCGCCAGCTCGCCAGCCTACTTCTCCGGCCAGCCTTACGCTCGCTTCCAGGGCCGGTCTTATGTACTCCCACACGCATTTAGCTGAACTGAACTGGAAATTTAATACCATATAATGCGATTAAAGGATTTTATTACTTTCTCAATGACATCACTACAGAGAGAATGAATGCATAGCATCTTCAGGTACTAAATAGATAATGTTTCTGGAACTACATTCATGAAACCAGGCATTGATGTTGTATGCGAGAATTATGCTATTTTATGTGACTGCATATTCAATAAAGAATGTCATATCGAATCTGTTCACCACTACTGACTTGTCATGGATGTATGCCAAAAAGCAATACGTTCCAAACCTGATTGGTGAAAAGGGTTATCTACGGATAAAAAATCAATGTAAAATCATAGTGAATTGAAAACAATATTTTTCAAAATTATTTTACCACAGCTCCATCCGCGATACCGGCAAAGATGTCTAAAGCCGCTAGAAGTCTAGGATCGGCGGGGTCTTTGGCATTTAGTAAAGCCCTCTGCGGCACGGCCAGTACCAAGTTCAGCCTGGCGACTCGCTCTTCATTGCTCATGTTGGCGGTGGCGTGAACGGCGGCCTTGGCCAAGCCCCGGCGGGCGCTGGCTTCTAGTCGGAAGCCGTCTTCTCCGAGCCCCCAGTGAAACGATTCGCGGAGGATTTCACAGCGAGCAACATTTGCTTCACTGAAAGAAATAATAACTTTGGTAGAAATAAGTCAGCGGTAGGTAACCTTTATACAAAGACAAACACCCCAAATAGCTTGTTTATAACAAACACTATATTTTAATTTTGCCAAGCAACTTAAAAAAAGAGTTGTTTTTTTTGTCCTAAAATGAATCCTAAAACAGTCGTTTAAATAACCCCTAATTAAGAATTTGTAAAAACATACAGGAAGCCAAGTTTAGTAATTTTACATGGGGACGTTTTCATTCAAAATGGGAAACATTTAAAAACATAAATTAAAAAACTATTGATTTTACCATTTTTTAAATTTAATTTGTGGCCAGCATACAATATATAGTTTGAAATATAACTAATGGGTATTAAAGGGTTAATAATATGAAACTTACTCAAGCGGCAGTGAAAATTAAGCGATTAGTAATAAAAAAACTCACGCATGGTTGATAGCAGAAATGGCAGCAATCAAAGCGATAGATCGTTTAGCAGTGTGCGCATCTCCGGGCAGCGATCGCAATGTAGCATAAGCGCCACGCACCAGTCGCTCTACGGCCGAGGAAACGTCCACCCCCCCGCCTCTGGCCCACGCCGCTCGTATGGCGCGTCCTGACAACTGGCCGTCGGCCGTGCAAGGCGTCGGAAGCAGATAGGAACGCAGCCAACGCCGCAGGAGCCACGTGCAATCTGCGGCCAGAGCGGGACTCGCCTACCAGCTGCATGTTTCCGGTGCCCAGCCACAAGCAGAGCACAGACGCCACACGCCCCAGATTAATCTGCCCAAAGATAGAATACATTCTTAATCTTACACGATAATTTGAAATATACACCATAACTTTCCAAACAAATAAGTAGCATTGGTCAAATTATCTAACTAAGATGTGATGAAAACCTTGATGCGGGATCTTCGTCAAATAAATATATAATATGATCACCTTATAATATGATCAGCCGCTCGCAAATCGTCAGGATGAGGATTCGAGTCAATACTTTGAAGTAATCTAAGCGAGGCATCTACATCTCCCCCAGATTCAGCACTGTAACGGACCAACTCTCCCGGAATGGAAGGAGTCTCCCCGTCTCCATCACCATCTCCCTCTATTGTCAGGACGTGACCTGTGAAAAAAATTATGTTTTTACAATTTCATTAACCCGTTTCTTACAATTTGAGAGCCAAAAACTTCAAGCCAAAACATTTGGATATAATGTTTCATCATTAGTATAAAATTAAAATTTGCTATTTCACTGTTTGTATTTCGCTTCTTTGAAAGATATCTTTTAGAATTCTGAACTACCCAGTATTACTGAAGTTAATATTTGATCAGATTTATTATGTACTTAAAATTCCCTCCTACCCATATGATCCTAAAAAACATGGAATAGCAGGAGAGATTAGATAACCTCTAGTCCTACCCTAGCATTATCCTTCTTTCATTACTCTCTTCGAAAATAAGAGAGCTTGAGCAACTGAGCATCTGTTGAAGAATCTTTCATAAGCAAATAGTAAAATTTTCAACTAGTTCCAGGTGACTTTTCAAAATACACATTATCTCTTTATTGTTGCTTTACATGATATACATCAGCGGTGGTTCATGTTTTTTTCCGCTCACTAATAGCAGTACGGTTGACGACCACTGATACACGTGAATATAAATCTAATCAGCGCTTAGACATAAGCTTATAGCAGTAGAGGATATACAGTAACACACTATTTGTGCCATATTTTATAGCCTACTACTTGTAGCCACGAGAATCAACGTAAAATATAAAGAAGGTATGATAAACAACCTGCAAATAGTAACGTCCAGTGTAAGTCTTCATAAACATGGCAGAGATCTGGGCTGTCAATCCCCATTCGTTGAAGCTCTTGCATTCTGAAAATAAAACAGAATAAGTAAAAAATATTCAATTTCACTCGTTATTGATTACCGATTTCTATTAAGAATTTTCCAGGAAGGCAGCCATAAACGGGGCAAGTTACCTGTTAGTCCTAGCTTCTATGACACAACTTATAAGGGGCAGAGTGTGATGCGGAGCAAACCGACCGATGGCTCCTGTTAATTGTAAAATTGATTCGCATCGTTCTAGATCGGTTCCTTCTTCTTCTAATTCTGATTCGCCTTCTAACCCGGCAGACCTAAAATTATCACATTAATGTAACAAAAAATAGTTTCATTTCGTCGATGAGTAGAAAATCACTTTCATTGTGATTCAAAAACCGAATTTATTACATTTATATTATAAAATAAAAATCACAATTGATATAAAATTAAAATTGATAACATAGTTATTCCACTGGCTGTGTTACTAAATGTAACGCATTTCGGTTCTTTAAGAAGAATCTTCAGACTAACCATATCGCAGTTATTTATTTCTAAGGTAAACAATGATTCTAGTTCTTAAATTAAAAATAAAGCGTAAGGTGGGTTTGGTTCCTTCTACTGGACGTGCTTAGCAACACAGCCAGTGGAATAACTAAGTTATCAATTTTAATTTTATATTAAAAATAAATTTCCACAAAGTTACCGCCAAATGCATTTAAAATAATAAAAATCACAATAATCGTGTGTGAATTTTCACAATTTGGTTTTAATTTATAGTAATTATTGCTTGCTTAGATAAAAAAAGCAGTGTAAATAACTAGAGGTGTAAAGGAAAATTTATGGATCAAACAAAAGGGTGGTTAAATTTTGATTTTTGTGAGTGCAGATATTTTACAAAATTAAAATTGTACTCTGTCATCTGTTTAGCAATGTCCACACTAAGCAAATGTGGAGACCCTTTAAAATATCTTTTTTAAAATGATGTGCCAGGTGACATTAAATCAGGGTTGAAGAAAATGCTCTTTCGACATCATTTATGTCAAAAAAACATTTTTTCAGCTCTTTGATCTTTACATATATACAATAGGAATCTAATGTGAGGTGTAAACATTTTTGACAGACAATTTTAAAGTGATTTTTGACAGACACCGTTTAATTTTGCAAAGGAGATGTCTGCCAATTAATAAGTGTTAATGTTAGTTTAAATAAAAACACAGTTATTTTGTTACATACTGGATTGTTTATTAATTTCATATTTTAATAACATAAAAAACTACATAACATATCTCATCGAATACATTGTTATCATTTTGATTTTGAAAAACAGTAACATTGTAAAATTGCCGAGAAAAAAACATTTCTCTCCTCGCAGTCGGCATATATAGTCACACCCTTTTACATTCTGTTCATTTGATTCGGTTAATGTCTAACCGATTCCTAATTTTGTCAGAAATCCAGGTGGCGACATGTTAAAAAATAGAGATGACACTAACCTATTGCCGTCGGGGGGTGCGAGTCTGGCTTTCAGCAGAGCGTCAAAAATGTGAACAGATCCTTCCATGAATGAAGGGCAGATGGGAGTCGGCGCGGGAGTGTCGGCCGAAGCGGACGAGAGACACGGCTGAACCGCCGTGTGCAAGAGTCCAACCCAAGCTTCCAAGCTCGCCTCCAGCGCTTCAGTGCATAGAGTCTCTTCATCAGAGCCCTACAAAAATTGTTAAATTAAGTTAACAAAGACAATAATAATACAGACCAGATCCCTCGGTGTTTTGTAAAAAGGGCGAACAATCATTTTTGCAAAATCGAGATTGGTGTGGATATATTACATTTCTTCATTAATATGATTCTGTTGAAATGTCAAATTTTTTGATTCTTTTTGAGACTTCTTAATATAAATTTATTATAATAAACAATTAATAAAGTAGTTGAAATGCTACACCTGTAAAATACCATTCAAGTTATTTTATCAAGAAACTCAATTTTTGAATATTGCTTTTAATAAGAACATATTGATGTTGCGCTAAAATGAACTGAGAAATTGATCAAGAACATTTCTGTGAGTCCAAACCTGTAGCCATATAATATTGAGCGTAAAATATCATTTTGGTTAGACTCCTTTCCTTGAATCAACGTCAATAGAGAACCACACAATGATAGATAGACGTAATAAAGATGTAGTGCTGAATTGGAAGTAAAAGTTTCTAGATAATTATTTGAAAATAATAATGAATTATTTCATTTACATTTTTAAATATGTGTTCACTTCTTGAAATAATACTCTTCCCAGATTGACCCATAGCAAAAAAAAAAATGATTTTATATTTTGATGTGGTGTAATAATCAAAGTAAAAAAGAAAACCAAATTTATAGAAAAACTTACGGCTTCTTCTTGAGTTGCCATCTGCACGAGGGAGGCAATATAGTGAGCGAGAGTGTTGAGCAAGTGGGTGAGTTGATTAGGAGGCAAGGCGAGGAGTTCTTTGGACGAGTGGAGACAGAGACGGCGGAGAGCGGAGGCCGCAGAGGGAGACATAGAAGTGGAAAGGAGCTGGAAGAGGGCGCTCGCTATTCGCAGAGCGTGACTTCCGCGGTCTTCCTCTGCGAGGGCAGCACCATTTAAGCTCGCCAGCTGACCTGGTAAAAGAGTGAAGAGTTTTATTTTTATTTTAATAAAGTTCTCTTTCATATCGATACACTTCAGGTCACATATGTTTTGTTGAAAAATGAAAAAAAACTTGGCATCAACTGTCCGAATTCATTCCACGTTATTTTTTTAGTCGTCTTGTTAACTCCGCTTAAGCGAAGTTGGATACTTACCTTTCAAACTCTAATGAGCAGTACTATGGCATGTACAATAGAAACGTTGTTCGAAATCTAAGCAAATCCACCAATTGTTAAACCAAAGTAATCAAACTCAATTAACACTTTCTGGGAGCACTCAATAATCAGTTCATATTGAATTTCACATCTCATTTATAATCTTAAATAAAGCAAATAATTACCCAAAGAGGCAAGAGCAGGTCGCAAAAGAGGGTGTCCTCTGAGAGCGAGGGCTCTGAAGAGGGCCGGCAGAGCGTGATCGGTGAGAAGGGGCCGCCAAGCCAAGGATCGTCGCAATGCAGGCGCCGCGTCACTTTCATGCACGGCTTCGAAGACTCCAACCAAGCGGCGGGGCAGCAACGGAGAAACGTGTCCCCAGCAGAGAGCCGCCTCTCCGACCAGAAGGAGTCTTTCGGCTAAGTTTATTCCGGTCGGCGTGCACGTCGCCCCTGTCCTCTCCAGTTCTTGAAGTGCCTGCAATGCATATTTAGTATCATAAATCCTGATAGTCCGTCAAATACTACCATAGGATATATCTGGCAGAAATAAGAATACAGTGAAATAAATCTGGCATCCGGCTTGAAGGGAGTGAATTCATAAACAGGTGACAGGAAATCCTGAAGGCAGAATATGGTGACTATATGCTTCACATAGGGGCAGACAAAAAGCAACAGAATTACTACAGTGATCATGCTGGGATGAGTGCTTTACCTTATTTCAAATACAAAATGAATGATTTACCAGACATACAAGCAATAAAATTATTTATGAGGAGTCTCACCTTCATTCCAAAGCTGAATATGATTTTTAGCTCGACAGCTTCGAACTGATTTTTGAGTTTAAAGTGCTGCGCCCACGGCAAGCCTAGATCGGCTGACCTCACAGTAATGGAGTGCTCTTGGATCAGTGCCAAAAGAATTGAACAGCCGAGCGCTGAATTAGGAGAAAGTGGTCCTTCTTGTATCAAAGTTTGAGCTTCATCAAGCAGTTTTCGCCTCTCGATTCCGTGATCATCTAAGCTGAGTCGTTTTACCATAATTGCCATTAGCTGCAAATCAACATTTTGTGACAGTTTATTGTATATTCAACCATTTGCATCAACCCTCTATGCCAGGCGTTTTCGACGCGCGGCTCACAACAGAAAGTCATATGGCCCAAAAAATCATTGATATTTTGTTATATTTTCAATTTCTTTTTCAGTTGATATAACTATGTTAACCAGCAGCAGATTTAGCACTTGGGTGTCCACAGGCACAATATAATTTGGAGGTTCCTGTTATTCAGATAGCTAAAAAGCGTCGTAAAATTTATTTGAAATTTTCATATTACGTATTTCAAACAAAATTCATCTCTATTTGTAATCCCTTTTAAACGTAAACATCTCATTACTTTTAAGTTGTTAACTGTCAATTCTTGGTGGAACGGTATTATATTTTAAAAAATAAAACACAATTCATTTTTACTACATCCACACGTTTATAATGATCAGAACCGGTTTCGCTCATCACGAACATTCATCAGTTGATAGTGCTCGTGATGAGCAAAACCGGTTCTAATCATTATAAACATGTGGAAGTAGTACAAATGAATTGTGTTTTATTTTTTAAAATATCTCATTGTTATTTCGAGTGAAAGGCGTTCCAATGAAACCATAAATTGAAAAACATTAGATAAATCATTTATTCAACAACATAAATCATTGGAATATCAATAGAACTCCATGTAAAATTAAATTAAATATCGAAAACTGAATTAAAAATTTGTTGATTGTATACAGTTATTTTTGAGGGCCCTAAGATTCGGAGACCCCAGCCCGCGCCTAATGTGTTTATGGGGTGTAATTCGTCACTGACTTTACCTCCTAATTTACAAATGTCATCTACTTATAGATTTGCAATCAGAGATGCATGGTACTTCTTAGACTAATCCATAGAGAAAATTCGAAATATGACAGCAAATTTTCGGTTTCCTTGACTAATGTTTGGTTTTTAGTATTTTCTATTTGCAATCCGATTTCATACAGAATTGTGTTTTTTGTGGCATGTAGTAATTTTCGGGTAGAGAAAAGAGTAGTATGCTGTAAACATGTTTTCAAAACAAATGTTTTTATACTTACTTGTGTAGTAATCATATCTCAAAAATAAAACTGGCTAAAAGCAGTCGTATATAATTGATGAAATATCAAGTATCGTACTGTTGGGTGATATGTCTTGAATGATATGTCCAGACTTGTGCCTAGTAAAACATCAGCTATAGATTTTGTCACCAGTAAACATAATCAGAAGTTAGAAATACCTGAAGAATTTTCTCTCTCACGAAAGCTGGTAGTTGCTTTTGCAGCACATACTGCATGAGGTAGGACCTCAATGATAAAATGTCAACATCGTTCAAATCAGCCCATTCTTTTATGATTGCAGATTTCAACAAGCCCACTGCTTCAAATAGGACATGTTCAGACGCCGAGGACTCCAAAATTTCTTTACACAGTTGATAAGGACATTTTATTTTACGAAAATCTAGAATTATATTCTCCGCCAGCTGTCTTTGTTGTGGAGTAACTAAATTCGGAGGCGCCTGAAAGAAACAGTGACGAGAAAATATCAGTTTCAGTTTTATTTATAGGTTAAAAGTTACGACAGACCACACAATATTGGCAAGCTCACCATGAATATTTGCGAAGCCGTTTCCAACGTTTCCATAGCGGGGTTAGCCATGGTTTAATTTATCTTTTGTCTCTATTTTAATAAAAGAAAAGTCGAAAACGTAAACAAGTTGCCAAGTGAATACATGTAGGTATATAAATTGGCGTACCAATTGCAGAATAACAATTATGATAATGGGGGCATAAAGTTGTTGATGAGTCATAGACCGTCGACTCAAAGAGCTGAAAGAAATGTAACGTATACTTAAACATACATTTAGATAAAATTTATGTGAAATGTGCAATTGATTTTCTGTTTAAATATTTAAGGTAACTACCTGAATTAACTCTTATAAATTTAGGTTGAATTTTTACATTTATCATCATTACAAAATTTATAAAAACTTCCTATTTCTGGCAATGTCAAATAACATAAGTATTGGTATATTGTCTATGAACATAAGTGACATAAACACAAAAAGTGACATTTAAACATTTGACATGGCGTTTACAGAGCGTACTTCTATTAGTAGTACAGCCTTATCGTATTTATTATTTGAGTGTGTTAATTCTCGTAACAGTCAGGTGAATCTTGAATATTTAGTTTGTCGTTTTTTGCAACTTACAGCTTCCACCCAAACATATTCAACATAATTGTCTTGATTAACTTTTTCAGGAAGGATTTCTATTTGGCAAAGTCACCCAAGCTGTAACGAACCACATATCCGACACACGAACTGACAATGCTCGCGTGGAGGTCGTCATCGACGTCACCTCGGTGTTCCCGGCTCCGGACACTGGTATATTCTACCATCCCTCGGGAGAGATAAGAGGGGATGTTCTGGAGGCCCTGCTAACCGATTCGTCTTCGGAAGTCGTCGGGTGGTATCGATATAGAAACAACGACTCTTTGAAGCCGACCGTGCGTGATAGAATCATCTCGAGAGGCTTGCAGAAGTACTTCGCCAATAATAATCGTGGCTATTTTCTTTGCTGTAATGTTGCCAGAGAGCAGAACCAAAGCAACTCGACACACACCTACAGCTATCGCTTTTGTAAAGTTAACAAACACGGTACCATGGAACCCCTGCCAGATATCACGAGCAACTTGGGCGAGACAGTATGTTTTTTTTGCTAATTAAATACATATCTCAACACTTAATTAAAGCCATCAATATAATTGAGTCATTGAGAATATATTTAATTAATTTACTGAATTCGCCGCATAAAAATAAATAAATTCTTGTAAATAATTTGTAACAAAATATGAAATTTGCAGGTATCCGGCTACAAAAGACCTTCGAAGAGCGGCCAAAATGACCCATTTGAAGCCGGAGTTAAGGAAGCTTGCGGAGGTAATGGCTATAATGTAGCCGAAGCCGTGCGAGCAGTGCTGGCCGCCGCAGGAGAAGAGGCCGCCAGGCGAGAAGCTGCCGTGCGAGAGGTGGCCCTCGAAGTGCAGCAGATGTCAACGCTGTTGGCGGACCGATTCCGAACCAATGCATGCGAAGCCCGACCGGTGCGTCGCACCGCTTCGCGGCTTCTGCAAGAGCAGGCTGTCATCGCTCCCGTTGTGGAAGCCGTCACAGCCACACCCCGTGAGCCTTTTGACTTTGTCAACGACCTCATCAAAGAGGACCTCCACCGTCGCAGCTCCTCTGTTGCCGACGCTGTTGCTGCGACCGTTGCGCATATTGCTGAAAATCACCTTCCAGAACCCACTCCTCGCAGAATCAGCTCGGCCTCTGCCTCCTCTCCGGTGAGATATTTCTGATACCTAAATTAAAATATTATTTAATTTCACGCTCTTCTTAGGTATACAGTAGTCAACCGAATGCAGATAATTTCAAAGAGCATAGCTACTGAAATGCAGTCCAAATTTTACCGGTTATCAAAGACATGCGCCGAGGTGAACCTTGACCTCTGAACAGAGACTGCAATTTTTGATTGCACCAAGCTTAAGACTTACGAAGTTTCCACTAGAATACACAAACTGAATGTTGTTTTGTGTTGACTTTTTAAAAGTAAAACGGTTTTTTTGTTAGATTTGCTTCAATCACAGCTCAATATTTTTTCCAATATTGACTTTGACGTAGTGTTAACCAAAAAATTTGTCTCTGTTTTAGTTTAGTTATTATCAAGCCAGATTTGACTCTTATGTATAATTAAAGCTAAAACTATGCAGTTGAGCGTTATTGTGTTGCACTCTGCGTTTTATCTCAGCACTCAAAATCTTCTCACCACACTTATACCAGAATAGGAAGCTCCAAATTTATCTGCTAATTCCTGATTTATCAATTTTGGATTATCACATTCCCAACATGCACGCTCTTAAATATTCTTCCGATGGAAAATCCTCTGCCAATTTCAAATGGCAGGTTTGAGAACCATCAGTTTTTGTTTGACACAATGAGTTCCAGATGGGCACTTTACGAAAATCAACACGTGCATATTCACAAGTCGGAAGACGAAATGCAACTGCGACTTAAGTTGTAGCATTTAATATGCAATATAACCTTCAGTCTTACCCAATATATTCACACTTTTTTACACAATATATGCCACGGAACTCTCGCCTTAAGTCATATTTCAGATCTAGGGATTGAATACGTGTTCTTGCTTACTTATTTGAGTGACTATCTAATTCTTATTGAATTCACGTGAAATAATGAAACATTTGGAATTACAATTCCATCTTTTTTGTATTGACATAATATATGAATGTTTTTTATTGATTGATTTGTGTTATATTTTGTAGGAAAAAGTGAAACCAGTCCACACCAGAGGGTGGGAAAAACCGGCTCTCGCCCCTAAGCCCCAAAAAGACATCTGATCCGGGAATATTAGTAATTTTGTCACCGCAGTTCTATCTTGTGTGTTTGATTTACTCGTTTTGAACAGGTTCACATTTCAATACATATGAAAAGAATTATTCCGTATGGAATAAAGAAAGCCTTATACAGCGATATTTATCAGAAATTAATTTAGTGCTTTTTGATGGTTTCAGTTTTTAGTGTTAAATTATATATCAATATATTTGTAAATGCTACTTTATGTGTCTATCACACATAAATTATCAATTCTGGGGACTCTGGGATTCTCGCAAGTGAACGAATTCTTCCGCACAATAAAAAAAAAACTCCATTATGAGGTATTGTAATCTTTTAAATGATAAATTATATCTGACGCTGTTCCATTTTTATAAACATACTATTGCAGTTATAATGTATCGCCAACATTTCACACATTTTATATAATTCAATAGAATTACCTCAATAGTAGAAAGAGTTGAATATTTACAACTCTTGGGGTGTCAGATTACAAGTTGTAGTTTTAGCATTACCTATCATGACTAGCCTTTCTTTTCAGAAGAATGTAGAAGTAAACGACTCTCATTTAATCTGACTATATCATGACTTGTTTGTTGGAAAGAATCGTGTGTAGGAAGTACCTCTCAAAATAACCAAGCAGTTTATTCAATTTAAACAACTTTCAAAAATATTCTCACAACTACACATGCTTATATTTTGGCGAGTATAATCTTGAATAATTTTTTTACTGTTTTAAGCAGTTCTTGATCACTCACTTAACATCCTCATTCCTGCAGAAAAAACCACAGTTTTACCGATTTTGACTTTCTGATTTATTTCTAAGATTTCAAGCAATTGAATTTTTTTATTGACATGTAGAAATATTACTATTTTCATTTAAGCCATGGTTATTTTCTGCAAAAATTTCGAATTTTCAATCAATATTACTTTTAATACGATATAATATATCGTTGCCATTCAGGTCAAAAGTCACCAACCCTAAAGACAAAATTTTGAGATATTGCAAATTTCAAAGTTTGGAGATGAAGGGAAAAACAGACTTTAATGTTTCAAAGAATTTATCTACATTACATAATTTTCTCGCGTCTTGAATAAATTCTGTTGGTTGCTTTTACTTTTTGATGCTAGTTATTAATACACCTGAAAGTTTTTGAAGTGTGCTCCAGTGATTCATTCAGTGACTAATGTACTGTGTTGACTATTTACATCTGAGAGAACATAATTTTACATGGAACATATTGCATGAACGGCGACGATATTATCAGCATTTGCTTAATTTCATGATGCAAATTTATTTACAACCTCGTAGTAAATGACATATAAACATTTTAATGATTCAATTGCTATTTACTATGCACAGTGGAATCCCGGTCTATCGTTTTCCTCGATATTAGCTCCCTAAACATGCTCATATGTGATTATTACCAAAAATAAATCACATTGATTGTTCCTTTATTTATTTATTGGTTGTTTAAAATTTTAGCTACTTGGCCGTATTTTTCTGGATTGATGGTTTTTGTGACGACGTACATATTGCATCTTTGATAAAATAGTGACATAACTCAAAAGAATGGATTTTTCACTAGATCCGAAAGAACTATGTGACAACGGTAAAATAACTTCTTTTTTTTCATATATAATTAGATTCTTCGTGAGGAATGCATTTTACGTAAAAGAAAATCGTGAAAATTTTGAGTTTTGTCTTGACCAAATTTATTCTTTTTAAATTATCTCGGTGTCATAATGTCAAGATGCCATCTAGAGGTTAAATAGTTAAGCTAAATTTAACTACAGTAATCCAGTGTCGAATAATCAAAGTGATAGCTGTTAACGCGTCCTAACCCTAAAACATTACAGTTTTGACCTCGCACCAATATAGAACTGAGGCGACGAGGGTTAAACCGCGAATTGGAAATATATTCTAACGATTGAACCTATTTTAATTACCAAATAAACATAATTTTAAGACTAACGTGTATATTTTTTTTCATTGACCCTGTAAATAATATTTGAAACATAATATTGAATCAATTTAAAAAATACAGTTATTTAATCAGCAAAACTCAATTTTATTTACTCTATCCAGAGCGTTTATATGTATGGAAAATAATAAAGAATCATTTGATCATCAGGGTGACAGCCTGAAGAGTTAAGTAAAGAACTCGCTATCAAACTAAGGATCACCGCAGCCATATGCGACATTGTGAAAAATCGAAAATCTGGAGTTCAAACCCGTGCTGTACTAATTCAACCGAGCTTCATTATGATCACGAATCATGAAACCTCACTACAGAAATGGTATATTATTAAACTTCTAAAATAGATGCTTCAGATAGATTCATTAAAATGACTGTCCCATAAAATTAGGCAGGCCGAGACCTGTTACACCATACCAGTATACGGTAACTTTTCCATCTAAAACTCTTTGACCATCTAAAGGATGTAAATAGTTATTGTAATGGTACTCAGTTAAAAGAATTCGCTTTTAAGTGGAAACTATTAAAACCTAAGTTTGAGGGTACTAAGTTAATACTATCTAACCCAAAGTGCAATTATGTTGAATGTGAGAAATATTTTCAACACGAAGATGTTTCAACTGTTCCAATATTTGTAGGTTATATTATTTTGTGCCCGGTCAGTGGGAACATGTCGCCTTTGAAGATATGAATTGATCGCAATGTTAAAGCAGTATTAAAATTATAGGATATTTATTTATAAAATTCTCATAAAAATATTTAACAATATAATTTACACATATTTATTGCATTGATTGTAAATTGTCTACAGGTAGTATAATTCCTCCAAAAAATAACAATTATATATCGTCACCGCACTGTCAGAAGTTGGTAAGAAACAAAATTGGCGGATTTTATCAGTAAGTAAATTTCTAGGCTTTTTTCTAGAAATCTAAAAAGTTTTTATTTTATGTTTACTCAGAACTGTCAATATGTTACTTACCAACTTCTGCCAGTACAGTGACGATATCATCCCTGCTCTTGCAAAAAAATATTAAAATGAAAAAAACATCATTGTTTTTAAGTTATTTATGACAAAATGGTTTTTTTTCAAGCCATTCTGGTCAAACACAAATTCGTTGAAATTAAAATTTCTTAGAATCTTCTATATCTGAAACATGACAAGTAAATTTTTATTGAAAAGAAATACCTTTTTAAATATCGACACTAAAATAGCACAAAATTTTTTAAATGTAAAAACAATATGGAGTATGTTTATATAGCAAATACAGTAAAATTTTTGATGGCAGTGAATGACAGTCTTGCCCTTTTCAACAGCAACAATACAACCAAATAATAATAAATTACATAAATTTGTTTATTTAAATAAGAGATCTGAGAGCGAGTCAGAAAGTATCAAGTGTTTGTACTTTTAGAATATAAGCATATTAATTATATAATTTATTCAGACCATAAATGACAATGAAGGTTGAAAGATTTTGATTTGTCAATTTTTGTATACAAAAGTAGGGATGTCTGCAATGTTTTCATTATTCATTCTCACTATCCATCTTGATCGACATCGAGAGCGACCGTGGATGAATAAATCATTGTTTAGCATGTGTCCTGCACTGATAATTGTGCAAGTCGAATTCTAATGCAAAGCGATCGATGCAAATTCAGTTTCAGCGGTGGGGGCGTTGTGTTGCAATGGTTATTTTTGGAAAGAACTTTAAGGTTGTCACTTTTAAGGTATTAACTGTCAATTCTTGGTGGAAATCAGTTGATAATGCTTGCGATGAGCGAAACCGGTCCTGATCATTATAAACATGTGGAAGTAGTAAAAACAAAATGTGTTTTTTAAATTTGGATTATTGAGATTTTGTACACTTCCATGTATTTTGTCACTAACGACCCGGGTTTCGCCTTTCGGCATCTTCAGGCATTCGAGCACTCAGTTCTCTTTTAACTCAGGTATCAGTGTGGCTCTCAGACATATAATATCTTACCTCGTAAATAATATTTGTCGCATTTGTATCTTCTATATAAACGTTAGACACTGTTTACTGTCTCTCAGTTCGAGTCCATTCATGTGCTCGAATGCCTGAAGATGCCGAAAGGCGAAACCCGGGTCGTTAGTGACAAAATACATGGAAGTGTACAAAATCTCAATAATCCAAATTTGATATTGAAATTCCATCAAGCACCCTCAGTCGATGTCTTAAAATGTGTTTTATTTTTAAAAAAAAATCATCATTGTATGTCAACAATAGGTGAAAATAAATGTGAAATCGATTTAAACAGACATATATGATTTTTTTTTTAAATTCCCAACTGCGTTAGTTGAAGACTTCCTGTATTATCAAGAGTTTGATACTTTATAAATCACTCTCTTAACTATTCATACAAAAATTAAGAATACAGTATAAACTATCTTAGACAAAAGGAATATACAAAATTATTGTAATGGCAACTGTTATTAAAATTATACTTCACAGGAAAGCTGAAGAACCGCTATTAAATTTTTTTTAAAGCATACCTCTTTTGTTAAATGGCAGTGTAGTGCAGTACAAAATAAAGAATAAACACAAAAAATGAGATCATCCAATCGTATCCCTCACTAACCTGGCAGTAATATTAAGCTTAGTGAAAAAATCAAACCAATATTGAAAGTACAATATTATAGAAAAATCATGCAATCTTTTGTTGTAGTCGATGTTCGTATGCGACTTTGATAGTAGCTTTGTTAAAAAATAAATTCAATTTTAAATGAAGGGTGAATTTGTGAACACAATTAAGAGAGCACTAATTTACAGATATTTAAAACATGCTCAAGTAGGACTGATAAAATAACATAAAATAAATTGAAAGTAACTCCGATTTGCCGCTTCTGTCATGATGATGTCATTTCTTTTTAAATACACTTAAAGACAAGAGAACAACACCCAAATACAGTAAGATAAAAGGCGTCAAATTGACATAGAGTCATGACAAATAATTGAATTCAATTCGTAGTTATATAAATCTGTACAATAACATTTAAAAAATATGTGAAAAAATGCACATTATAGTAATTGACATTTAAATATAAGAGATATATATATTTCCCTCACAGCATACAATAAATAAAAATAGAATAGTTTGTTACATACATATATTATTTAGACTGAATGGAAATTACAAATAATGCAATACATATATGGAAGTGAAAATATGTTTAAAACATTCTCATGGGGTGAATTTGAATTTTTAATGTTACGGTTACAATCTCAGTAATTCAAGTACAACCCCTATTTACTGTTTGTGCAACTCGTACGCTTGTGACTATATTATTACTAAGGTCATTTCACCGGTGGTCGGCCAGTTAAGTGACAGGTGTACTTTGAAAAGGGATTTTGAGTTAATGAATGATAAATACATATTTTTTCGCTGTTATTCCATTAAACAGGGATTAAGTAATATAACCAACTAAAAATAAAATAGTTAATATTGGACCAAGAATAAAATAATAGAAGTTTACAAAAAAATGCCAATTCCCCCTGTGGTCGGCCCCCAAAATCCAATGGTCGGCCTTTCGTTATCCAGTGTTCGGCCATCACTATGAAGCTTCATGAATATCGCGAACGAATTTACAAAGAGTAGACAGAACAATAAAAACATAATGATGCAAAGCACGAAAATATAAACCATATTTTGTTAGCGATCCCCATACAACATGAATTTATCGAAACTTGCGAAGTAAAACTGTACTTTTTTTTAATTGCTCATTGCATCATATAGGTCTGTATAGTGCAGATATACATTGGTAAGTGGCAAGACTACCTACACGAATTTAAAAAAATCTGTTTTTTTAAGTGTATCCACTGTTATTTAAGTTTTAAGCTCAAAAGACTGACCACTGGCAATGGCTGACTTTAGGAACACTCGCCCTATTGGTGTTTAGTAGATATTTTATACACGTTATAATAATTGATTATACCTTTATTACTGTCGATTCTCAACGAAAGTCTGTTGTGGAAGTATAATAGTAATGCAGTTTATTTACAAAATAAGACATATTTTTAAAAATTGCACATTCAATTGCGACGTTGCTACGTATATAATATATTTCAAAATAAGGTATAGGATTGTTCAAGCTTCGATGAATAAAAAATGAATGATAGCTTTATATAAATATAATTGCATCAAAAGAACACCATCGGTTACGAATAAAATGCAAGACGGTATATTGACGAAAAGTCCCAAAACTTAACTCAATAATTTAGGTTTAAAACAGAATTAAAATTAACAATAAACTTCACCAAAGACAAAATTGAGCTACTCGGATTCATAGAGGCGGATCAGACTCGCTTTTCACAACTTCAAAGATATAAATCTTATAAAATGTATTTTGGATTCTCCTTAAATATGTTCAGTTGAAGTAGTATGTAAATTTTGAACACGGTTTTAATTTCTTTGGCTGCCAATTGCTGAGCCCACCGAGTGATGTCAATTCTCAAAGATCGTTGTTTGAAACTCTGCCTGTCAGTCGAAACGTCATCTCTGTGACTCTATTTTGTCCATAATCTATTGCCGTTCTCTTTTTATTGGAAGTAAAAACTTTTCAATAAGTTGTAAGGTAAATGATTATGCAAATTAATATCATTTTTTTACTCACTACTTGAAAAAATATGCATTATTCTTCCCAGATATAAGGATAATATGAGATAACCTCGAGTCCCGGACGCCGTCGGGTACAATCCGTAGGGAGTACAAAAGGATATAAACCATACCATAGAAAATAGTTCACCACTAAAATGGTCAGCGATCTTACAATATTTAGAGCGCAACACGAATTGTAGTAAAATAAAAATTTTGGCACTTGATCTTAATAATACTTACATTGAAATTATTGTTTAGAAGTTACATAATCATTTGTCTTGCAAAATACAAACTTAATCTTATTAGTATCTTAATGCGTAAGAATAAAACAGAATATAATAATGTACACTTAAATTAAGATATTGTAAGGAATCTTGCTTACAAGTAAATGAATCAACTTTTTGCACAACCTGCAAATCTACACACCGTACATAAGGGTTCACTGTAGATTAAGAATAAAAATAGGCAACGGAGTGCCGTTTACCCATGTCGCCTATACAACATTCTCCTCTGAAAATGGCTTTGCAGATAAAAACAGGCGTCTATATAAAGTGTTATTCAATGTGTCATCTTCGTTTTCATCACTCATTATTTTATTTCAATATAATTGTATAAAAAATAGATTTTATAACGAGAATGCCTACATTTCAATCTGTAACAGACAAGTGGCTTATTTAGTCATTATTAACCTTTTCTGTGCCAGATACGAGATATCTCGTACTGACTTTATTGCATCTCAAATGTGATGATAGGTTCAATTTTAGAATTGCATAGAGACACCGTCATCTGCGTTAACCTTCTAATGATATTAATACATGGTTCAACAAAATTTCACTCAATTTTGACAGCCACCGCCGATGCTAGACCCGATACAACAGTACAGCAGTAGTTGTTTTGTTTAAAGCATCGGAGAGTACTTCAGTACTATATTGGTAAATGCAATCCGATAAAGCGGTGAAGAGAAACATTTCCTTATTATTATGTATTTATTTGTGACAGCCGCGAGAGCTAATATAAAAATATCAAACTCATTTTTTTTTTTACCTACGATAAGTGTTTCACTTTTACAATCTTGGTTAAGTCTGATTAAAGCCTTTATGATTTGTGACAAAAATAATGTCATTACAAATTGTAATGACATTATTTTGGCAAATCGTGTACAGCCTGAAGGGCACATTTCAAATTACAGCAGCAAGCTAAAGGTTAGCCGATTAACATCGAGAATCTCAGAATTCACATAATTTCCATTAAGTAAAACTTTTCCTTTCGTTAATTTAATCTACCGGTTAATCAGTCGAGTAAATGTCTGTCTTCCCGGGTGTTAATCAGTTATAATACAATAAGAAGCTTACAGAGTTTTACGTAAATAGACGATTATGAATATCAATAAAGACATATTGTCTGAAAATATTTTAATAATAATCTAACTATACATTTTTCACTCTAGTATTGTGACGTGATCGTGGTCTGGTACATTTTTACCTATATCTAAAGTTACAAGATCGAGCGTGTACATCGAAATCTACTCTGGGCTGTACAGATCAGCAGAAACTGCACAAATATCTCAGTGATCCGCTCGCAATCGAACACTGTGAGAAATTATTACGAGATCAGCTTGCGGGCGTTTGCAGTATCTAATATCCAAATCGGTGTGATGGATATTAAAAATTATGTAAAGTAATGAAAAATCGAATGGATTGTAAACGGGAAAAAAGGTTAAAAGTACCAAATATGGTCAGCGCAGATTGTTTGCAGCTCATGCTTTTCCTAGACAGATATCACACGATATACCAATTTTGAATTTAGATAATCCGCTCGAATGTCAAAAAACATTCATCTAATAAAATTGACTAACCATATAAAAATTAACCTAAATAATTGTCATCAGATTAGGTATTCCAAGTCTCGTGTCGTTGTTATTTTTAGTCTCCCCTAGCACCGCCTACGTGATAATATTGCGCGAAGTATTCAGTCATTTTCATCGATGGCAAACTAAACTGTGCCCTAAAACCTCGCATAAGATATGACAACTTTAAAATAAGTAGATTGATATATACGAACCGAGCGATCAAAAATGAAAGACGGCCGTCCGTATTCTTACGCTATAATACAATACTTGTATCGGTCAAAACCACTAGTCAGTCTGATACCCTTCGTAAGGTTCAACACCTAATACAATTTAAGAAATATATCTGTATGTCAGAAGCTGAATGTAACGGAAGGAATGTGCTTGAATATCAACTTTCCGTTATTAATATAGGTCAGGTCAAGATTGGCTCTGACGTGGTCAAGATGAGTGATAATTGAAATGGATACCCATTCCAAATAGATTGTGTTAAAAATGGTCGTAATACATGAATGTTTATAATTATTTGAGCAGTCACACAAATAGTGTTCAGTTATAGCTGGCCAAATGACAAACTCACAAACGATTTTTATCATTTTAAGAACATTGGGGTGTCATTTTTTTGTAATTATTCCAACATAAATGGTGGAGAATTCGTCTGCCAAGTGTCAACTACTTGAATGTATCAAAATTGACACGGAAGTGTGTAAATTGCAGGTTTTCAGAAAAATGGTCCAATGCGCAGAAAATCTCCAACCATTGAAAACGGATAGATGTAATGTTCAAACACTCAATTTACTTATTGTATACATATTTCACAACCCATATTCAGCAGAGCGACAAAATAGGGAGTGAATACGGATATCAGCATCTGACATACATCACATACAATTGCATTAGATATTCGCATATCAATATACACGATTTCATTACTGCGCTTCAAAAAATTCAATTTAGCTGTCTGTTCAGTCTGAGTGCCCGACCGACTGTCAGCTAAGTTGACGTGTGGCGACATCATGGGACAAAGCGACTCAGTTCTAGGCGAGCACTGCGGAACCGAGGCAGAGACCGAGCGGACAACTAAACTGACAGTTTAAAGGCACCTTTACGTATGACAATATCAATTGCAATACTTTTGCGAAGGCATTTTTGTTCGATTTGCAAATATTTACAGTGTATTCTTTGTAAAAACAATAATTAAAATACTCTGTATGCTAACATACCAGGATAGCTTTGGTTTCAAGCTAATCTGTGTAAACTGTAGAATTTTCAAATTTACAGTAAGTCATTAAATTGAGCGCATTGTCAAAAACGCATTTTGAGCAAATAACACGCAGTCGTAGGGTAACGCATTATTATTGAACATTCAAACAAACTGTCGATTTCACAATTTTGCTTTCACGAAAAGGAACAGAAAATAGCTTAAGTATTTTTAAGAACGGCAAACAATAATCCAAGCGGAGATCAAACGTGGACGTCTCCATACAACATCGGCTCGAGATAATTGTAAATTTAAGTTTAACAGATTCTTCACCCTTTTAGTCTCAGAGGGCCGATCTATCGGCGCACCTAGAACAAGCTGAAAAGTCTCACAGAGGAAACTTCGATATATGCTCGACACGTGCGCCGATAAATCGGCCCTCGAGGCTTAAAGGGATAATGAAACAATGTCATCGTTCAAACTGCACGTACCCTTCGATTCGCCGCAATAGTTTCGACCCACTTTAAATTGTACCCTAAGGCTGTTAAATTTTAAAATAAATATATTTTAATAAATATTCTTGTTAAACTCGCATCAACAAAGAATAACTTCTTTATCCTGACAAAATGTTACTTTTTTCATTCACTACGATCACAGATAGAAAGAAGTATCTACAGGCAGTTTTATAAATTAGAATTGACAGTTGTCCGTTAGTGAATTCAGTAATTAGTGCGTCACCCTCGTTGTACGTTCTTCCAAACTTAATATTATATCACAACATGGGGGCACATCGACAAACACTGTCAGCTGCCGGAGTCGTCAAAACATGCCCGTCTACGAGTCTGACCTTTTTGGCAGATGAAAATATTAAAATACTGCCACATAAGTCGTTTATAATAACAAAACATGCAAAAGATCATTGCGTAAGTGAACAGCTTGTAGTTTTTAAGACAAGCTCGGCGTGAACGTCTGCAATCGTCGGATCAGGGGTCGTTATCCAAAACGTTCATCACGTAAAAGCGTTCCGCTGCTGTCGACGGTGACGAAAATGGCGAAGTGGTCATCGGTCAGAATCGTGTTCGCAGTCTCGCCGACGAGCTTAATGCACGCCAAAAGGTGCTCCTTGACGGCTGGCCGTCCTCGCCTGCCGAATGAAAATAATAATTATTGATCAAATCGTCATTTCCCTGATAGAAAACCGTCATCTCAGAGTGAAAGATAACGGTGCATTTAGTTCTTTGAAGATTGTCAAATATTGTCGAGAGCAATTTATTTTTATTTTGGTATTGCGCGACATCAACGATTGGGACATTGCCTTCATATACTTACCTAGACCAGTGTTCCCCAACCTTTTTACACCTGCAATGCACTATATTCATGCGAATCCTGCGGGGTTTTTTTGTCCCATGTCTGCTCCCAATGTGGAGCGTATGGTCTCGTAATGAAGGTATCTTAACAGAATTTTTCTACGAGAACTGCTTGTTACTCAGTTGCTCAACCTCTCTTTTTCGAAGAGAGTAGGGATAGAAGGATAGGGCTAGGACAGGACTAGTGGTTAGCTAATCGCTCTCGCTACACCCCGTAAGGATCGGATGGGTGGGAGGGAGGACTCAGACTACGAACAGAAATCTGTAAATCGATTGAAAGATCAATCTATGAAAACCGTCCGCACCGGGAATTTAACCCGAGACATCCGTAATCGTAGCCAACGACGCTACCAACTGCACTATGGACGCAGACAGACGCCCCCTGCGTGGTTAATGTGCACTAACTAGGTATATTTTTATTTACTCTCTGGATCATTAAGCAACCTATTCCAGGGAATATATTTATTCATTTCTAATTAATCCAGTGCATTTTATCGAGGTCTCAGTCAGAGAATTGTATTACAATATTTTGAAGCACAGCTCTGACGATGCAGAAATAGCTAAAGAAAATATTTGTCAACTCTTGAAGAACTAAGTACATTTTACAATTTTAAGCTATACAATAGAATAAAATTATCATCGATGCTTGTGAAAATTGCAACCATATTTCATATGTCCACTTTACCAACAGTTTTGTCCATTTTATTGTATTTCCAATTCAGAATGTATATTTTTTTTGCCTGTCAGCATTGGACATATCGTCATTAAATTTATCGGCTTTTGCATTTGACATGCGCTTCAACATATTTTTTTGTAAGCTTTTGCATGCTATATATCTTTACATATTATGTAAAATGACTTATAGTATATGTGCATATTTTTTGTTAGATTTTGATAAAACGTGGATTCTAGAGGCCCCAACTAACACTTGAAATCACGAGAAATGTTAAGTGTTCTTAGATTTATATAATAATTCACACATTTTTCACACACTCCATACATTACATTCAGTTAGGGTCGATTTAAGTAATTAAAAAGTAGCAGTAAGTCTGAACTTATTTTTCACCTATCATGACTATCAGGAAAGGATAATGAGCATCCGGATAAGATATTGTGTTAACTAAAAAATAGAAAAAATACCCTTTTCCTTTCCAGATTCTTTTAGACTCCCTCGCCCAAATCGAAGTGGTGTCGGGTCGGATCGTGACGGGTGGGGATTCCTCATTTGCCGAGGAATCTTTAAACAGCGACAGCATCATACACTCATTACTGAAAACCAAATTAATACCTAGTGAAACAATTTAATATAACAATATTATTTTTTGGTGTATTCTCAACGGATAAAAAAATGTTTGGATTTTTCACCAATAAAACGAAAGAGGAAAATGATTTGAAAAGTGACAGGCTGATAACTTGACCAGTAGGAGTTCTCCCATCTGTAGGTCTTCTTCTGATCTGAACTTTAATTAAAATACTGTATAACATTTGGGTTTTTGAGTTACTTTTAATAGCTATCCATCCATCTATGACTATCGGTATCATTTCCGTTTTTAAAAATTCCCACATATGGATGACTGATAAAATACTTTCCCAGGCCTCAAGCCGAGTGATCAATGTCGTCAGCTTCCGTCGGTGCTCACACATTCGAATCCCGGTGTAGACAGTTTGATAAATTGATTTTTCAATCGATTTATAGATTTGTGTTAGAAGGCATAGATGACTGTAAGTGCAAAATTCCCTCCAATCGATCCGATACTAAAAATTCGGCAGAGCGATTAGCTAATTTAAAACACATTTATATTTGTCATACAAACTGCTGTGTTGAAACTCTCAGAAAGTTTGCCTGTGATTGACAAAGTTCTCTATATCATATTTAAATATACATACTGCCACAATCTCGTTATGTTCACTTATAAATGGAGGAACTCGGCGACTCCTACAATGCGACCTGAACATCAACCAGATATCACAACACAGGCCGTCACCGGTTTGTTTTCTTTATGTCGCATGAATTTAAAGAGTTCAACGTATTTCCTGTATCATCTGCATACTGTTACCTGTATGTCCTGCTGTTTCAAATAAGCATTTTACAACTGTCTTTTGTCTTTTGATGTAACCGCATTTGAATCTCGTCTCATGTTAGTACACAATGCTGCATTCCCAAAGGCAAAAGCGTTAATGATTCCAGTCACAAAACAATATTGAACGGACTATGTGTATAGGTTGGTTTTCAGTGACTTAAAATATACTGTGTAGATTTAAAGATACTTACTCGCTCCTTCTTTTGGCCTTCATTTTAGCTGCGTCGCTGAGGACGCTCGAAATATCCCACCAGGCGATTTGAGTGGACAGCGAGAGGAGAACCATCGGAGCGGAAGACGATTCGTCCCCGTTTGAATCTCCATTGTGACCGTTCATGTTGTTATCGAGTTCGGTCGACTCTCGATCGCTCGCGGCTACCGGAGAAAACATAACTCTCAGCACGGGATATTTGTCGAGTGACATGGAGTAGATCTTCTTTTGTTTTGAAATATCCCATAACTGTAAAAGAGGAGATAACTTTTAATTAAACACAATAACAATTCAAGATCGACATTCCCCACGTGTAGAACTACTGAACTACTAAATGTGCATTCTCACTGCTGTTTACAGTTCAGGAAAAATTTGATCTGCTGTTTGCCGAATCGAATCAGTGGAGCAGTGGCTGGCGTCGTTGGCTTCGGTTACGGGTCTCTGGTGTCCAAATCCCAATATGGACAGTTTCATAAATCGATTTATGAATTTCTGTTCGTAGGTATAGATGTTTGTGTGTCTAAAATTCACTCCCTTCCATCCGATCCTAAAAACAGGGTGTAGCGAGAGCGATTAGCTGACCGCTAGTCCTGTCCTAGCCCTATTACTCTATCCCTACTCTCTTCGAAAAAAGAGAGGTTGAGCAACTGATTTACAAGCAGTTCTCATAGAAAAATTCTGTTAAGATACCTTCATTACGAGACCATATGTTCCACATTGGGAGCGGACATGTGAAAAAGAAAAACCCCGCAGGATTCGCATGCATATAGTGCATTGAATAAGTGACAACCCACAAGTAAAGGTTTGAATTTTTTTTTCATTAATATTTCTTCTATGTCTAAGTCAGTGTTCCCCAACCGGTGGTTTCCCAACCGCAGAGATTTTCCGCCGGACCGAGAACACTATGCCAAATTTCAAGAAATTCGCCATGCTTTTATAGTACATATAGGATTTTTTTTCGCCTAAACGTTTACAAAAAGTGAGGTTGAACCACTAAGTAAAAAGCAGTTCTCATAGAAAAACTCATTCTTGGACCATATTCACTCCCTATGTGGAGCATGCGGTTCTTCCAATACATTCTCTGACACCAGCCAATCACTTTGCTTCTTCCCATGACATGCCAGCATCCTTCCGTTTCGCTGAGTACGTCCGGCGGATAGTACTCGATGGGTAGTCTGGGACGCTGGAATTCCACTGAGCGGAAACAGAGGACAGCAGGAATTAAGCTCTCCAGAGGCATCCGCAGTACATGACCTAGGTAGTTCCGACATGTCACCAGGAATGCTGACGTAACAGAGCGTTGCTCGGTCCATTCCCTAATCCTCAAGTTTCTCATGAAATCAAACCACTTCACTCCCAATATTCAATGCGAGCGTCCATTCTAGAAGCTCAATTTACGCGCCATTTTATGGGCCTGCAGTCAGCCTCTGCAGTCTAGTGGTCAAATCTTTACCCAAGTGATCGTATGGGTCTGGGTTTCTGGCAGCGTCAACATGAAATTTGGATTTTTTCAATTCAACATTTGAGATCTCGAGGGCATGGGTGTTTGCGATGCCTGCTGTACGCGAGTTTATCAAGTTTTGTTCAGGGTGACCTCTGCTATTATTTGCTGCAATGCCATTTTCACTGAATCGGTGGAAGAATTCTTTTGTTAATAAACAATCTCTTTACCCACCGGTTATTATTGTGCTTGCACCGATTTTGTGCATGACTCGAGATTACAATTTGAAGAACCCAGTTTAGGGGCGGGCGGTGGAGCCTTAAATAATTGAATATTCACTTACAGTAATATCGCCGGATTCCATCCCCAGGGTCAATATTTTGCAGTCAGCAGATATGCAGCAGGAGGTAATGCCGCTGTGTGAATTTGAAGCACTCGGGACGCTGTCATAGTGAAGCTTCAGAGTAACGCGACCCTCATCATGAACTATCGTTACATTATATATCTGCAAAACAAAATAATTCATGTCATCACAATTATTATTCCACAAGACCAGAGGGCGGACCGGTAAAAACACTTCAAAATTAACTTTCGGTTCACTGATTTCTCTGACATTCTCCACAATGCAATTTACAAAAAATGCAAATATACTGAATTTGTTGTAACTTAAAAAATCACAATTGATGTAATTTTACAGCAGTTTATATTAACAACATTACTTGGCCGCTAGTGAGGGCGCCACCATTGCGTTAGAAATGTTGCCATATTCAACCAAAATTATACGTTTATTAACAAATTTTAAAGATATAAATGAAAAAAAAACTTTCTGTAAATAACGTATTTTTGTTAAAACATTAAAACTTATAGTTAAATGGAAATTTTAAATACTATCTTAAAGATATTTTTATATCTTCTATATATATATAAAAATGAATGTTTGTTTGTCCTCTATGCATTCCTTTACCATTCATCTGATTTCGATGAGACTTTGTTGAGTTGTTGTGTGCACACCCGTGAAGGTTTTTGAAGAAAAAAATTTAAAGGTAAGGATCTCAAATGTGAGAAAATAGTCCGTACTGTGTTTGGGTCGTGAGTCAGCCATAAGGCAATAGTATTCATAACTTAAATAATTTATTTCAAATGTACTATGAATATTGTTGGAAATATGGAAACAATACATGCATTGTTTGAAAAGTAAAAATAAATTACTATGGCCAAGTAATGTTTGTAATACTATACTAGTATTTTTTACTTGGCTTCGCCGAAGATAGGGATCGCTTAACCCACGAATTTCACTGTTTTTAGTTTTTAAATGATAGATAATTTTTCGCCCACTGTATACTCTCTGGGAGGAGTTCTTGTGACCGACAGACATACAAATTTCTACATGTATTTTGTGCTATATAGTAGAGATAACTGGCTTACAACTTCTCGACAGTTCAGTTGCGCTAGTTTGACTCAGAAGGAAGAAATTTTCACCGAATCACGGCATTCTCATCACTTTGAGTTTTCAGACAAGATTAGTATTGTCAAACAAAAAATGTATTTTACTTTCTTTTTGAATAAAAAAAATTACTACCTGAAATCCTCCCGAGCTGTCACACAACACCATGACCTTGCGATTTTGTAAGCAAACACAAGTCACCGTAACATTCCTTCCAGGAAGCAGCGACTCCGGGAAAGTCCCGGGCAACCTCCACAATTGGACGGAGCCATTGCGGGAGACACTCACGATTCTCCCATCGTCGAAGCAGAAACATTTGAAGACAGGCGAAGTCAAACGAGTCTTTTTCGAAATCGGAAATACTCTCTCCGGTTTGATTACGGCGGCATCCGTCGAGTCGGCGCTGCAGTGCGAATCGGGGGAAGAAGTTCTGCTCTGCACCAAACGACTGTCCTTTTTATTGATACGATCCAGACATTCCTGAGAACCGAAATCCCCGCTGCTGTGTAAGAGACTGATCACAAACGAACCGGCTTCTGAAGTGTCGCAGACCATCAGGTTTGAGTTTCCGGCGGCGACCGCAGTCGTGTCGTTTAAAATCTCCAGGTAATCGACCGCCTCATTCAAGGTCATCAGAGTCTTCGGTTTCTCTTGGGGATCTTTCCAATGATATCTTTTGACATCTCCACTTTTCAGCCCGTAGATGACGTCAAGTCCGCAGCGTGACAAAGTGACCGCAGTTATCTCATCTTCTTCTATGGGACTCTCTGCCAAGCATTGTTTCTCTTGCAGCACCTAAAAATAGTTTTAAAAAGTTATACAGTTTTACTCAATGTACTGTCCAGGAGCTGCTATACGGTAAACCCTCAGGCAAAGACTGCACATTACCTTTTGAAAGCAGATATCACCTTGTATATTAGAGAAATGATGGTTTGAATGTTTTTTTTTTTTCTTTTTTTTTTATTATAAATTTATAAATCTTACTGTATTACGTTGCTATAAGTAACATGCGCCATCTCAGAGAATCAATTCAATTAATAAACAGGCACACCGGCTTCATCCTCACTGTCGGCAGATGTGCTTGTGCCGAAAACTGCATACTTTATTTATTCAAGTAATGATTTATGTGAATCATCAATTCTTCAATTACTTTATTTATAAGGGAAAATGTTATAAAGTAGCCAAGAAAAAAATAGTTAATCAGATAGTTTATGTTGTGAAGAAAGTCTCAGCCTCACTTGAATTTTATTGAAATCGTCGGCAACGGCAGTCAGGACGCGATGCTGCCGCGTAGACTTCACATTCGACTGAAGAAGCAAAGAAGAGTGGCGCTTCGAAGTCTCAGGTAATGTCGACACGTTCGAGGGAAGCTCCGACGACTTGCTCCTTCGCACCGGTGCGCCCTCGCCCGAAAAGTCTTTGTGAAATCTACAATCAAACTTCATCGACAGCTTCGGTTCGCTGAAAAAAAAAAAGGAAATGAACATTACATGACCCAAGTGACAATGTCATTCGGTCACAAATTGTTCTGAATGTAAGACACAATTTCTTTTCTTAATTGATCACCCGTAACACATTAGGCATGGATGATTGCATGCACCATTATCATCGTAAACCAGGTAATAAACTATTTGCAATGGATTTGGCAGTAAATTTTTGAAAATTCATGAACAATAAACAGCCATCTTAAGTGGAGAAAGCAGAGCAGCTATGAGTATCCATCAAATTTTTAATATCTGAAAAACAAAAATTTCAGAGACAGAATCAATTCTTACAAGTTAAAAATAACCTTACATGTATAATAGATTGTACAATATATTATACCTGTAAGGTTATTTTTAACTTGTAAGAATTGATTCTGTCGCTGTAATTTTTGTTTTTCAGATATTAAAAATTTGATGGATACTCATAGCTGCTCTGCTTTCTCCACTTAAGATGGCTGTTTATTGTTAATATTAATTACATACTTAATATTTGATTATTTTTAAATGGTTCACTAATTTTGTCTTATAATTTTCCTGATTCATTATTGTATATTACATTAGTAATGTCATTAAAAAATTTGTTCAGCTAAATGGACTTTTAATGTAGTTATATTTGTGATTTCAGATTAGTATTTAATGATTTGCAAGAGGTCCATAACATTTCAATTGTAGACTCTTTTATTTGATTTATGTATAATTTGTTTGCCAATCAGTATTTTCTTGTCTTAGTTCATGAACCATCAGTTTTATATACCTTCATTTTTACACTCAATTTTATATAAATAAGCCTGTTATGTTTGTATTTTTATCAGTTGATAATGCTCGTGATGAGCGAAACCGGTCCTGATCATTATAAATATGTGGAAGTAGTACAAATAAAGTGTGTTTTATTTTTTAAAATTTAATGTCTTTCCACCAAGAAGTGACAGTTAACACCTTAAAAGTATTCATATTCTATCTTTATCAGAGTGTATAGTTGAACAAGATCTCTGGGAAAAACTCTTTTTTCATTCTGCATTCACAGTCTGCATCATTTTTGTATTGGAAATTGTGAGGGTTAAAAAAGTCTGCAAGCGGACACAGTTTTACGATATGGAATATTTCAATGTCAGTATTAATGATGAAAATATTACCTGGCAGTAGGATTGTGCGAATTTTGTATGAACCACAGTTTGATAGATTTAGGAACATTCGGGCACTCGCTTATTAAAATGTGGAAGTTTTCACAGTCATAGGTATCCATAGACCTCACGATTCTGAAAGCAAAGCAATTCTCTCGAGGTTAATTATTTGCTTTCTGTTTTTTCACACACGCTCTTACAATTTTATAGAATATCAAACTTCAGAATCAACTTGAAAACACTGCAATGTATAACACATTTTTTTCAAATGATAATTGTAATAATTTAAGACATCGACTGAGGGTGCTTGATGGAATTTCAATATCAAATTTTAAAGATTTCAAAGAACAGTTATGTCGTGTAAAACACCATTTACATCCGTATGCCTCAATTCAAATTTCGCGCAGACCAGCATATCTGTCGACACTCTCGGAAAGGTTGAAATGCTTTTCGCGAAGAAGAAATATGAGACGGCGAAGCTATGTGAATTTCGTCACTCACCCTCTTCGGTTGTTCAGTTCCTTTATTAGCTTAAGGGTTTCCAAATCATAGACGAGTATGTCATCGGCGTCGGTGGAGATGAATATGGTCGAGTGATCCGCGGCAACGCAAGCGCCACGAAACGAGCATTCGTTGACGGAGCCTTTCCGAGGAGCCGATATCATATGAGAGTCCGTCGAAAGGTCGGACAAAGAATGACGGAGTAGATCTTTTTCAGTCAGTGCCAATACTCCGGGTTCATCTAAAAATTGACAAAACGATTATGGCATTGTTGTAGGGTAAAATGCCTCAAAAAATATATAAGTAATGTGCCATACTAAAAAGCAATTAGTTTCACTTGAAAATATCATTTTGTAACTAATGGAAGCCTTTCCGCAATTAAATTTTACACAATCAATTTATTAATTGAATATTGGATAAGAATTAAATACCCACGCATTTATGATACATATTTTCAAATGAAAAACATGTAATCCCTACGTAAACTCTTTTTATATATTTACTTTTTACTTGCAGTGTGCCGTGGAAAAACTTTGGAGTGCCGTGAAAGAAAAAAAGTTGCAGAACACCTTATATGCGGCAACATGTTGATTTAATTTTGAAATATGAAATATATTCAACTAGAGTAAAAAGCATAGTATAAAGATTCAAATACACTAATTGATTGGCATGTTATGCGCATTATCCACAATTGAAGGTTTAAGCATTGAAAAGGCACCTCTCAGTTAAAAACTTGTATAAACATATTTAAATGACTGTCTATTACTTGGAATGGGGAAGAGCGATATAGTGGGCAGCTTTTGAGTGATCGTCTTAATGAGTTGGAAAGACTCGACGCTGTAAACATTCACGACGGATCCCCTTTTAGCATTCGTCGCCGCAATGATTAGCCTGTCATCGGGGGACACGGTGATGACATCGATCGAGGCGGTGAGAAGTTCATTCTGAGTTCCGTTTGGATAGTAGGCGACGATGCAACCGGCAGATTTAGATTTGGAGCGAGTGTACGCGTACAGGGTGTCGGAGAGGTGAGCCCACACTCCGCCAATGTAAGGGCCGCTCTCGGATGTGAGCGTTTTGCTACTTCTGTAGCTCTCAGGATCGAGTGCATTAAAACTGTCATCTAGAAAAGATATTATATACGAGTCAATGTAAGACTTTTGATTTATTTTCTTGCAAAACTAGATACAGCGCGGCAAAAAGTACGCTTTCTGCGAATCAATTTTCAAGTAGAACATTGAAGATGATTCATCTCGTCTCGAATTCAGTATTCTTACTGTATATTTATAATGTTTCATATTTCTGTCTCTGATGAGAATGTTTTTGATAAAATTTACAATAGAGCCTGTAACCATTCGACAGAATCCAAATTTTTCATTTCATAGTTTTCATCCGATCGCAAAATAGTGTAAAAATTTCAAAAATGAAGAGGTCATACGAGCGTCATAAACCGTTAGAGAATTTCTTTTGATAAAACAGCAATTTATAGTACACAGAATGGAGAATTCATTTCACGACGGGTACTTTACCTAGTCGCTCATCCCCGATCGTCCAGATCGTAAGATGCAAACTGTCAACGCTGGAAGTGGCCATTCGGTACGGCTGAATGTTATTCAGTGCGATGAAACTCACAGCTTTCTTCGAGTGCTGTCGTGGAAAAATTATCTTTGATTTTTTCATTTCCATATCCGTATCGCAGAGCTGCAAACAAATACATATCAATTATACACTGTTAATCAATTGCAGAAAGAATAGGTAACTAAATATTACATTGATGCACTCATTTAAAATGTTGTAAAAGAATGTTTTCACTACTGATAACTGCCGGTACAGCGTCAGTGCAAAACATGCCAGTCTGCAAAATGAATAATTTTATTCTCAAAGACAAAGATTGCATATCTACTAGAGGTCTGCACGGGTTCGGGCGGGTAGAGACAATTGATATTCGGGCTCGGGCCGGGCCCGGGTAAGGGATTTTTTCTTCAGAAAAATATTTCGGACTATGTTCGGATCATGAGTACTCTTGATAACTGAATACTGCTGAATATCAAAAAAGCAATAAATAAAATAATTTATTACGTTTCGAATATCATTGGACACAATAGTCTTTTATTTGATAATTATGGAGACATAACCAGAAACTGAGCTCATAAAATTGTTATTGATCCGTGAAACAATGCTTTGCTCATTTAATCATCACCGATAGTAAGTTTAAATAGTTTGTAAATGAATAAAGTGTGATATTATTCAGTATCTGCTTTCTATTCGTTTTAGATAGTCGACTGTCCCATGTGCCGAAAAATTCATTATAAAAAATACAAAAAATTCGTTAAAAATAAGTTTCAACGATATAAAGAAAATGTTGAAAAGTGATGACTGTGGTGATGTGTGGAAATCATTCCGTGAAATAATAGATTTTTCAACATGTGAAAATGTTGGGTAGGTACGTTAATCAATTTTATGCTACAGTATTTTTTTTAAATCAGGTTTTTTGTTCAGGCCGAGATTTATAAATTTAGGCTTCGGGTCGGGCTCGGGTAACAAGTGTGGTAGTAAGACTCGGGCTCGGGCCTGAGATGAACGGGCTGGGGCCGGGTAATTTCATCAAATTTCAGCCCGTGCAGACCTCTATTATCTACACTCGATCACAGGTGATATTTATTGTTGATTATAATCTTACCACAATATCTCCATTCTTCGTTCCGATCAGCACGTTCCCAGATTGGGAGAAACGTACAGCGGAGACTTCCTCTTCGATCGAACTAGTAATAGGAGTCGTCAGATATTGCTTATTGTTATTATCACGCCTGCAATCAAACAATATATTTAACATATTAGCTCAATCCGTACCGTGACATCTATGTAAAGCCTCCTCGGAAAAAAGGAGTGCCTTTAAATGTTGCAGCCGAGCACTCGGGAATAGTCACATCATTATGAAGCGAGTAAATTTCTATTGAATGGCAAATCGATCTATTCATCGGTGCATAGTTTATTTAATTTTGTAAAGTTTATTAAACTATATACCGCATAACATTGCCGTCGGTGCCAATGTGCTATTTGTATTGAATAATTATAATAAGGCATGCACTCGCACGTGCCGAGTTAGCCTTTGAAAGCAGATGCAGATAATTTTGTTGGCGATTCGGAGATGAGAGCAGAAATCCGACCTCTGACGATATGCTCGTAGACGATTATCGAGAGCTTGCAGATTTTAAAAGTGGCTCCTAAGATGAAGAAAAAAATAGTTTAGTGTTCTTACGGAAAATCCAAATACAAGTTGGTACGGTTTCCGTCCCCCTCCGTCAAACGGAGCGCTCTCTCGTACAGGTTGTTAGATACTCGGTGTTGGAGAATATGTTGAATGATATCAGTACCTGGATAGAAATATAAGTCGTGGGCGCTTTGTTTCAGAAAAACTTCTAAATCCTTGACGAAATGCTCAAATTTTACACTGAATACTGCCTGAAAACAAAACAATTGCATATAAATTCTACATCACCCACAGGACCGGCGGTAACATAATTATAATCAATTTTTAATTTAATATTGAAATTCTATTAAATGCATTATGATGCAGCAGAGAATGCAGAAATGTATCAAATATTAAAGGAGCTTTTCGCCGAGTCTTCGTTGAATTTCAGTTTAGAAATTTTTTACAACAATTGTTTTAAAACATGCAATGAGTATATTCATAAACTTTGCTCCGACAGCTATAAAGCTCAAAGTTCATAAGCTGGACTTCGCAATCCCTGTGATCTATCAGCTTATTTCTTGGTATCATAATAATTATGTAAACTAAATTTAGTGTCAATTGATTACTATCACTCGACAGATGGATCGTTTGGTCCTGAAATTACACATTTTCTTTCAATTCTCAGCTGACAGTAATTGCAGTTGATATTTATGTCAAAATATTTTTTTGTTTACCTTCATTTCGTTTTCGTACATTTTAAAATCGTTCCATAAATCGGAAGGGCCGGCCATGCGGATTTTGTTTCCCAGAAACATGAGGTCACCGAAGAGAGTATCGAACAGCTCAAAATTGCCGGCGCCTTTGATGTGATAGGCTATGTAATAACATATGTAGTTGTCGTCCGGCAAATTCCTCAGGTCTCGATCGCGGCAAACCGACTTATATCTGTCGATGACGTCCGCGTGGAGCAAGGCCAGTTTGCCATTTTTGCAACAGCTCTGCAGGTACTCCATTATGAGGTCGTGGACTTCGTATTCGTATTTATTCAGTCCGATGTTGTAATGCTCTGTGAGAAGGTTATTGTCTCTGAATTCTTTGGTTGCCAGCTCAACGCAACCGAGGGCCATGTCTAATATTACGCTCAAGGCGGCGTTGGTCACTTTGGCGCCGTTCGGAAGAACTGCTAGCTTCATATATGCCTCACCGAGTGCGCCCATCGACTTGATGCATAATGCGATAGGCTTGTAGATGTTTTTTCTCCTAATTCTATAAAAACAACAAAAATGAAAAGAGGGATATAAGTCTCTGTTTCTTTAGATAGGGATATATGTTTCGATTGTAATTTCATTTTACAATTTTAATCTTTTTTTGAAACTGAAATTAAAAGTAACTCGATACACGATAGGTTTATCTACCCACTGTGAATTGAGTTATTTTTAAATGTCGATTTTATTGAATTTATTAAGAGCTTCCTTTACAAATAAATGATTTCTATTTGGACTTGAGAAGAAATATGTGTGTGGACAGAAAATGCTGACCAAGTTCAATTTTAGGAATTATAGCAACAAAACGTGAAAAGCCTTTTTGAATTGGTCAAATTTTGTACATTTCTGTACATTTCATCACTAACGATCCGGGTTTCGCCTTTAGGCATCTTCAGGCATTCGAGTACACGAATAAAGTCAATCCGACAGTTCAAGTTTATTCTTAATTCAAATTTGATATTTAAATTCCATCAAACACTCTCAGGCGATATGATTTTATTGAACTTCCGTAACTCTTATAATAAAATACTGGTATAGTAAATAAAAAGGGAGCTGTTTTTAACAGTATTGCTAAATGCTCATTTCAATATGCTTATCCACCTAACTAAAGTAATACTGATCTTTACATATATCGGCGTTGAGGCAGCCCTGCTGTGTGACATTTTTTTGCGGAACATAAATATTTCATTTAATTATTTACTGATGATAATAATGCTTGATCAGTATTTAAATATAATCATAAGAGAACAAAGGAACGTCCCTTCAGCGCTGATGTCTTTCTCTGACTGACAATAAATACAGACAATGAAGGCCAGAAAAACATATCCCCGAAAGATTGTTTATAGAAACCATGCGTCAACTCTGCTCGACAAGCTTGAAAACTTTCCTATTTATGTGTAAATAAAAGTGCAATAATGTCAACAAGAACTCTAGATTGCAATTTAAACAAAAAAAAACTTTTCGACATTTCATAAGATTTAGGTAACAGTTAACGATCAACGATTTTCGCCAAATGGAAAAAAAAACTCCTTATTGCTCTTATGATTGCTGATGAAAAAGTATTTGGGGATATATCAGGCTGTATTATAAAAAATAAAACACGATATTTTTGTACTACTTCCAAATGTTTATAGTGATCTGGACCGGTTTCGCTCATCATGAGCATTATCAACTGATAAAAGTACAATCATAACAGGGCTATTTATATAAAATTGAATGTTAACAATTACAAGGTATATCAAACAATTGATTCATGAACTAAGACAAGAATTTACAGGTAGTCAAACAAATTATATATGAAATTGAATGGCATACAATTAAAATTTTAAGGACCTCTTCAATAAGTATTAATCTGAAATCAAAAATAAATCTACTAATACATAAATATTCATTAAACAAAATAGCATAATAGATGTTGAACGACTGGCTCACGAGCAGTTCTTATTTTATAAAAATATCTGTCGAAATGCTCATTAAAAGTTCATAAGCATCCAGTGAAAGCGAACATGGTTAAAAAAAAATCGTGCAACTTACATTTTAAACGGGGAGAATTTAGTGGGAACATATTTCTCCAATTCATTTGGGTTGTTTATCAAAATTTCTTTGTTTTTGGCAAATATGTTTCCCATCATAGCCATCAGCACCGGATGTCCTCTGTAGTGTTCGTGAATCTTTTCGGCCGCTCCCGGTAATGTGACAGTCGGACAGCCGATGGACAATTTGAACAGTTTCAACGATTCATCAAGCGTCAGGCCTGAATCCACCTGAGAGAAAAACAATTTCACATAACCGAGGGTGTCTTTCACTTGACTTATAAATACTGCAATGAGAAATCAGATAATATCAATGAAAGGTAGGAAAGCGTAAGCTGTATTCATTATTCTTTCATGATTAAGTTAATTATAAGTCTACCTACAAGTCCATATATTTTAAAACTGATTCATCAGTTGGTAATGCTCGTGATGAGCGAAACCGGTCCTGATCATTATAAATATGTGGAAGTAGTACAAATGAATTGTGTTTTATTTTTTAAAATATGATGTCTTTCCACCAAGAATTGACAGTTAACACCTTAAAAGTATAGGTTCATATACAATAAAGTGTTTTATTCTTAATTTCAGATAGACTTACTGCGTTATTGAATACAAATCTATATTTCAGAAAAAAATTCATCATAAAATGTAATGAATATTTGTTCAAAAAGGTTTATTTATTAAAGCTGGTGTTTACCACCTATCAAAACACAGTGTCATCCGAAAATAATATACATATTATAAAAATTGTGAAAGCCTCACTAAGAACTTACAAGTAAGCTCTCATTCAGCAGTGACATTGATGTATCTATTATAACTGGGCCTCAATACAAAGAGTGTTCAAATGCTAAAAAAACACACAGAGGAGACAAACGTGAAGAAGAATTACACGTGAAGATTGAATATAAAACCAGAGGTCATGAAAACAATACACAGTACGTATTCGACACAAAGCAGCCCTCGCAAAGCTCTTCACTGAGGTAGAGATTTGCTCATTACCGTACTTTCTGTAGGGATTTTATTTCCGCTAATTGGAGACTTACAGAGTTAAGATTGTATACCTTTATGCACTTGTAATTATCCTTATAATACATATCCACTAAGTTTGTTCTGTCGGTGATGATCAATACTTTGCAGCCCAACATGAACGGTTTCAGAGCCCATGTCGATCTCAAGTCGTCAATGACGATCAGAGCTTGTTTCAATCCCGGCCGGGAAAAAGCCCTCGCCAGTTCTAATTCGCTGTCGTTACTGCTTACGGCGTTGATGTTATTTAAGCTGCATAATTTTCCATAAATCCTGAAAGAAAAAACCGCAAATATTTGTGTGAATTTTTTTCCGCTTACTCGATTTCAAATCGGAGGTATATACGAGGGTTTTAACTGGCATGCGTGGCTTTCCATGTTTACTTTGGGACTGTATATAAATGTCTCTAAATACATGTCGACTCTTCGTTCTATGACACATCACCGCTGACAGGTTTGATCCGCACATTGAAAGGAGTGAGACAGAGTTGAATTTTAAATTTGAATTTATAATAAATTCAGGGTCTGGCGATAATTCTATAATCTATGTTCATTTAATTGAAATAGTTTCTAGTATACTTTACTAGTTTAAACCAGTGCTCCGCAAAAGGCACACTGATGCACCGCAAGATGATGCTAGGTGTGCTGCGGTGCAACCCACCCAAAATAAGACCAAATCGAAAATTTTCATATCGGAAAAAAATAGAGTTGTTCGGTTGCTAAGACTTCCGTTTCGCAAAAAGCTTCCAGAGCGGACTACAAATACCGGTGAGGAAATATTCCGAGCAACAAACGATTTTTTCGAAGAGGTTTGTCCCAAGTGTAAAACAAAAAAGTCTTATGTTACCGTCTTACAAGTGTTCTTGGGTGTTATAAATTTTTGTAGAAGAAAAATTGGTTATTTTTTCAATGAATGTTAACCAATAAACGAAATTACTTCAAAAATGATAGATTTTTTCCCAGCCATTTCAAAAGTGTACCGAAAATTTGTTTGAAATTTTCAATGTAATGTCTAATCTCAGTATTTCAACCTCAATAATCCTACATACAATCTACAAATTATGAATAAAGAAATAAACCATGTTACATAATAGACCATAATAGACCTGAGATAATTTAAATTAGCAAAAGATCAGGTGACAAATAAAATTGTTAAGTAAATATTAGTTAAGAGTATTTTTTCATTATATGTAACTTTTATTAATAGTTTTTTCTGTACTTCGAAAATCAATTCAAGAGTGTTTCATCACTTCGAAATGGTTAAGAACTATTTAGCCAGTTGTAAAAGGGTTTCATCGGTTGATGTCAAAAAAAAAATTTTTGATTTTGAAATTTACATATATTTTTGTTGGTGTGCCGCGAAATTCTAAGGAGGGCTTAGACGCGCCGTGGATGAGAAAAGGTTGCGGACCACTAGTTTAAACGGTCGCAGCTGAGTGGCAATGCTCTAATACTAAATACATTCAGTGCTAACGACACGCGACGCGTGTCGTCGGTAATTAGCAACTACATGGTAATCGATAGGGCACTAATATCTAGGTGATTAGTGTAGCAGTGAATGGGTTAATAAAAAATTTTAGTATTAATGGGATCACAATGCATACCTGAGCCAATTTAACAGTTCGTGGCATTACAGGTAATCCTCGACTTATGACAGTTCGACTTACGACTAAAGTTCCGGAACGTATCTCTGTTGTAAGTCGAGAAAGACCTGTATCGGCATAGGCACGGCGAGCCAATCGATGGGTTGATTATTTGAAATTTACCAACCAAAAAAGGTGGTCGGTCAAAGCTACTGGCAAAGAGTGTATGTTTTTATAATTTTACAACAAACCTCAATTTCAACATCGACACTTGATCACTGGTGATAAAGTCGCCAGTGCTGATCCAAAAAACTTTCTCATTAAATGAGTTGATGACCATCTCCGGGTTGTTTCTGAGAACGCTCATGGCCAGACAAGACTTTCCGCTTCCGGTCATACCGTTCAATACCAGTATTTCGCCCGGTCTGAGATCTCGTAACTGTCGGGCGACCGTTGTTTCCTGTAAAGGTTATAAAAGGATGAAACACAAATAATAAAAACTCTTTCATGTATTCTTATGTATTGCACCATGAGTAAACAGGGTATTATGCGCTTTACGGATTTGAGAGAAATAGACAAACAAACAATGCAACCGAAGCCAACGTTAGACGAAAACCGTGACGTTGCCAACTTGTCTATGTCTGCTTTTTTTGTCGGTTCTTTTACATCTGCTTCCACTATAACTTAAAAGAATTAATCACTATTAAAGATTTGAGATAAATAACAATCTAATTTAAGATATAATTGAAAACATTGACTGAGGGTGCTTGATGGAATTTCAAAATTAAATTTGGATTATTGAGATTTTGTACACTTCCATGTATTTTGTCACTAACAACATGGAAGTGTACAAATCTCAATAATCCAAATTTTACATATAAAGCATATGAAATCTAAAAATAACAATCTATCGCCCGTAATTTACTATCATCTAATAGAGTACAAAAGTGACTTACCATATCGTTACGTTTGATGTAGTTGTGCGGCAACAATGGCACGCCTCCGTCTAGAAGACGAGTGCCAGACTAAGCTTGAATTTTATCAGGGGACATAGAAAATTTCTCCTCAAACCGTTTCGCCAACCACGAGTAGTCTTTCCATAACGAATTTTTAAATGCAACGAATGCATTATACCCTCTATCTTCAACAATATTTAACAAAGTGACGACACTGTTGACACGAGACGTCTGGAAAAAATTAAAAATTATAAACTCGTAGCAGTCCCGTTCGCTCGAGTATTTGAGCATACTTGATGGTGGTGTTTGTCGTATGTCAAATAATTCTGGTGCTTCAAAGTGCCAGATATTATATGTATTGTATTCGGTGATAAAATAATGACACTCGAAAAAAATACATTCATTTGATGTTAGGATGAATTTTAAGGCTTAAAATTAAATGCACTTTGTTTAGATAATATTCACTTTCATAAAAAATAGTTTTCACTTATAACAAATATATTCCACAAAAAACAAATTCTTTCACTAAAAATAAAGTGATCCTACATAATAAAATATATTTTAACATTGAAGAAATATATGACACTTACGAAAAAACACTTTCATAGATAAAATAGTTTTCACTCAATATAAATACTCACACTTTGAAATCGATAGTTGTACGTAGCTGTAATGAAATGTCACTTATTTTTGTGCCCTATATTAGGCCGCCTATATTGTCTTTACTCCATCAGAATACTTTACGCATCAGAATACATTACGCAATCCAAACCAGACCAATCCTGACATAACCTACTGCAACATAACTCACTTTGTTAAAAGAATCCGTGACTGAGTGGAAACTATTCAAATCAAAGTTTCAGTGTAGTTTCAGTTAATACTATCTAATCCAAAATGCAAACTATCGAAATAAAAGTTCAAGTGTATCAAGTGAATATTAGGGCAAGTGTTCCTAAAGTCAGCCGTCGCCAGTGGTCGGCCTTTTGAGCTTAAAACTTAAATAATAGTGTATATGTTACACCGAATGTGTGAAATTACTTATTTCACGAAAAGTGCAAAATTTTACCTAAATCATGAAATAACCAAGCCCATGGCTATTATAAATTATTCTTGCCTTATGGTTTTAAATTTAGATCATTGAGATGGCATCAATTAAACTAAACATCAAATAAAAATGCCATACCAAAAAGCCAGTTGTCAAATAATAGAGTTCTTTTATCGGGTAGTTAATTTTCTAATCTAAAAAATTAGAAAAAGCATTTTTCAATTTCCAAAATCTGCTCATAACCTGCCCTCTAGAAAGCCAACGCACTTCACTGTGAAGGACAAGTTCATCATATTCCAAATCTAACAATTCACAGTATTCTCTGAATGCTCTTGCTCTAATTTTATTCACAACCGGTAACATAACATGCTGCATATTTTAAAATGTCTACAGTGCTTCTTGGTGTATAGTGCAGTGATATTTTAGTAGGAAAAGAGCTAGAGAAAATAGTCGGCGATCTTCTGATAGATTAAATTTTAATAAAAAATATGTTGAAAACTCGATGTTTAAGACTACTGACTCGCACCCTTAGTAGATTGGCTACACAGAGTTGCATCAAGTATGCTCACTACAGAGGTAATTATTCAAACGTTTTACACGGAGCATGAAGCGGAGTTGAATATTTTGATACCGGAGCAAATCAACTCAAAAGAGGGTTCGCTCCAAAGCCCTGTATTTAAGTAATAATGTTTTACTCAATGATATATAAGGTGACAGGATATTCTTTTCACTCCTGGATATGTAAAATAAATCAAAACTTTACATCTTTTACGTTTTTAAAGTATAAAAACAGGGCTTGAATTGGACTGGACTTCCAAGTCATTTTTAACCTCCATATATTATATATCATAATTAGTGCAGATTTACTTAAATGACATCACATTCGGCAAATTCACTAAAACTGTAACATGTCCAATCAATGACACATCCTAAGCCCGGGACTGTTCCGAATCTTAGAAATAACCTTAATAAATCAAGCTATATTTGAAAAATAAGTGCGCGTACACACAATAAGGTATTAAAAATATATCAATGCCTGATTGATACCCTCGCAGGATGCAATCCGCGAAAAGAACTATTAATAAAATTCGTACGTTCGTAATATTATAGTTCTAGATATTTTTGGCTTGGTAAATGGAAATGAACGTCATTGTACCTAGTTACGTATTGATTGATATATTTTTATTTGGTTTAGTTGCAGAATTCACCACCGGAGCGCTACTACTATGTTATAAGATAAAACAAATAATTGCGAAAAACACTACTGGGGCGCTATGGCGCTATCTCTGCTCAATCATTGAAATAAACAGAAAATTTCGTGCAGAATTCACGTATTCGGCAGATAATTTTCCAAATTCTTGAATGAGGCCATGGGCTTGGTTATTTCATGATTTAGGTAAAATTTTGCACTTTTCGTGAAATAAGTAATTTCACACATTCGGTGTAACATGTACATTTAAAAAAAAAGATTTTTTTAAATTCGTGTAAATAGTCTTGCCACTTGCCAATGTATATCTGCACTATACTGACCTACGTGATGTCATACACAATTAAAAAAAGCACATTTTTATTTCGCAAGTTTCGACAAATTCATGTTGTATGGGGATCGCTAACAAAATATACTTTATATTGTCACGCTTTGCATTATTGTTTTTTATTGTTCTGTCTACTCTCAGTAAATTCGTTCATGATATTCATGAAGTTTCATAATGATGGCCGAACACTGGGTAATGAAAGGTCGGCCATTGGATTTTGGGGGCCGACCGACCACTGGGAGAATTGGCATTTTTTTGTAAATTTCTATTATTTTTGCTTGGTACAATATTAACTATTTTATTTGTAGTTGGTTACATTACTTAATCTCTGTTTAATGGAATAGCAGTGAAAAAATATGTATTTATCATTCATTGACTCAAAATCCCTTTTGAAAGTATACCTTTCGCTTAACTGGCCGACCGCTGGCGAAATGAACCTATCTAACACATAGTGCAATTATTTATAACCCAATAAAAAATATCAGTTCTCTGGCTCCATTCCGACGCCGCTGTTATAACAACTCAAATAAGTGAAATACAAAAGAGACTCACATTCAATTTATAGAGAGTGTTTACGTCATGACCAAAATGACCGCTGTCAAGCAGTGCCGGAAGAATAACTTCAATCTCTAAATCTTGGATGATATCGTTCCTGAGTGATAGCAGATGGTACTTCCAATAATAGACGTCTTCGTCCCTGAAAAATAAATAAAATTAGTTTCATCAACACTAAATAGGAACAATTCTAAATTCGGTATTGTAGATTAAAAGTATTTAGTAGTTTTCTTTTTCCATTACACTATTAACCCTTCTGCGGACACTATACAGTGGTTCTCAATCTATCGTTCTGACTGAAAACCCATAAGAACAGTTCAGTAGACTGAGAAAATATCGTCTGAATGGCAATACACAGTCATTCGGACTGAAAGTCTCCCCAACGTGATCAACGCTTGGGTTTCAAAATATCTAGAAATCCGTCAATCATGGCCGTCACTCCTTCAATTACTACTGTAAACTATCAATCTGTATGTCATTTTGTAACAAGACTGTGAATGAACATGTAAGGTTCGTTTTACATAATAAAAAAATAGCAGTGTTCAAAGAAGGGTAATGAAAAATTCAACTCAAGCTATGAATTATATTGAAATATCAATGCTTTCGTTTTGTTCAAAATATAATTCAAAAAAGGAAAACCAATATGAGACAACAGTGGGAGTTGAGTTCGAAAATAATTAGAAAAATCAAAACGATAGATCGATGTTACAATATAAATAAATAATACGCAGTAATATGAACATACGTTCTCTTCAACAATCTCTTGTTAAATGCGGAGATGTGTTTAAATATAGTTTATAGTACCTACTAAAAATTTTGAATTAAAAAGATGGGGACAAAGCAAGTACCTACAAGCCGTCATACAAACGTTTTAAATACAACTTCATAAAATGTATATCGAATTCAATGTGAAGATAAGATTGTAGGGTTAATAATTATAATTTTGACACAAGATATAATATAACACACGATTCAATATCGTCTTTAATTATGTTCTCGATGGTGTTTGTATGGATAGAAACAATTTCATGCGAAATCTTTGTTTTGACATAAAGTTATTATCAGCAAGTTAGTTATCAAACATCAAAATATTTTGACATGCACCGACAAGTCCGAGGAATCGAATCTTATAATAATAACTCACCCCATTTTTAAAGAGTTGACAGCACACGTTCAATGTTATATGTAATTACAGATAAATTACAAGGAATATGACATCAAAATTTCCTGAACATTTTCTTAGTCCCGAGAGCGCAATGACTCACTCAGACTCACTTAGTACTATTTTCACTCTCTATGCTCACTGCTTCTCCGACATCATCCAACATATATTATCTATGTTCTCCGACGAATCAACGCTCGCTGTCAGACGAGCTTATTAGTATACATAGATAATATACTATAATAGTATATAATACTTTATGGACTAGCCTTCCAGCAAACTACCGAATTCAGTGTTACGTAGTAGTTATAACGACTTTCCTCAAATTTGAAAATACTGGATCAATCATAGAATTTGAATAAAAAAATATTTTGGCAGGCCAGACTCCTCTTTATTTTATTAACATCAACTGGGATTTTTCGCCTTCCAAGTACAATTTCATCTAATAAAAGTTATGCTAGGCAGAGAAAATATTTCTTTATGACATTATTCTTAATATGATCACACTGAACTTGTTAAACATCTAGAATTTCTTGTAACTACCAAAGTTATCCATTACTTTGCTAAAAAGTGTGTGCATTGCAGTTAGGTAGGTTCCTACCTTAACTGTCGAAAAATCATCATATATCTCCCGGAATTTCAAAAGTTACGATATAAATATTTTTACTCTCCATCCATTATAATATGTTACATTCCAATAATTAGGATGTATAAAAATATTTCGATAAATCAGATTTTAAAGACTTCATATAGGTACGCCAGGCAAAGTTTTAGTGCAAAGCAAATAAGGTGCTTTGGGGTTATTCCTCCTTGGTTATTCATCAAAACACTTTTAAAAAGTTCTATTTTAATATAATCTATTCCTTTTACTTATAGCGTAGACAAAATGAAGCCGATTTCTTGATCTGCCATCAGGTACTGTTTTCGAGGAATTCGCACAGAAATGCAATGATGGCAAACCTTTTTGTGTGTGTCACATACAGAATATCTTGCTTAATAATTAATAAAATTCCATGGCAGTTATCATCGATTAGAGTTCGGCTGTTGTTAGTTTTAACGCCCAATTTATATCTGATTTATATTCCTTCATTTTTGTTATGCACAAGCCGAAGTTGGTAAGTCTGTTAGTCTAAATCTTAGATCGCCTTGAAAAAAAAACAAATTTATGTATATAAAAATAGCTACACTTGTAGCGATGCCTCAGTTAAAGTTCGAACGGACAATATACATATATATAGTGAAAAAAAACAAGTCTTCAAAAATAAATTATTTTCAAGCAATGTTGATGTATCACTTGCGCACTTGTCCAAAAGGTTTGGTACCTGAATGTGAGATTGGCTGACATCCTTGGCGCGAGGAACAAAAATTTTATTACACATTTCGTCAGTTGAGAGTGAGGATTCGAAAGCGAATGGAGAAAGTCGCCGGGGGTGACGCGGAGTTGTTTTAAAAAGGGGGGAGAGTAAAAGTGGGAGTTCGTCATCCAAACAAACAGGTCGTGGTGGCGATGCTCGAAATTTTGGCCGGGTGCCGATATTTCAAAATTCCAGTTGACAAAATCCGCGGTCGTTAGTATCCGAGGAGCGAGCGTGTTATGTGTCTCCCAAAACCCCCTGGGTCTATTATATTTCTCCGTAGTACAGTAGAAATAGTCGTAACAAAATACCAACTGTTTGGAGTGACATTTTGTCCTTGTAAATGTAATAAAGTGTAATAATATGTTTCAAGCCTATTCCGAAACAAATAAATACGAGAGAGCGAAGATAATAGAGTGTCTCAGTGATGTGTCTTTGTCTACAAAATCTGTGTGTCTTTCCTCATGTTTTCTCCGTATTAAATGATAAGGAATTACTCAGGCTTTTTAAATAGTAGGCGGAATAACCCCGATTCAGAGTTATTTCGCCTACATTTTAATATCAATGAAATCAATATGTTAGAATGTAAATCGAAATAAATCGACAGTATTTAACAATAAAAACCACATAGAAATAAATGCGTAATACAAAAAAATAAAGTAAATACAAATTAGCAACACACAGTAGAAAAATCAAGTGGAATGATCTCGTTTGATGGTACCTATCAAACAAAAGGCTTTCATCCGTCAATGACCATAGATCAGTGTTCCGCAAACTTTTTGTGTTCAAGGTACACCTATCAAATCAAGAAATTTTAGAGATACACCAAAGAGAAAGCAATATTTATTTATTACAAAAATTAATATACCTAATACGAAAAGATGTTTAGTGAAAAATGTGAATTTGTTTAACTGAGCGCAGGCGATCAAAATTTTGAACAATCGTTGATAAAGCTTCTCTCATCTCTTCATTGATCGTCCTCAGGCGTTCTCTTTCGATTTAATAGTAGGAAGAGTTGAAAATCCCAATTCGCATAATTAGGTTGAGGAAAATGGTATTAGAATTGCAACAGCACGCTTTGAAAGCAGTGGATACTCATTTTTTATATGCAGCCAAGAATGTGCTAGCTCTACTTAAAAAAAATTTTAGTTTCAATGTCCGATCAGTTTTTAACTCTGTGAATTCTTCCTGTTCGTTTTTCGGTAAGTGTGCAAGGGAAATATTATCCGAGAATGGATTTCGTACCCAGTCCATAGATTGCAGGTCACACTCCAAGTGTTTCACTATCAAAGCCTGCACTTTTTTTCTGGATCGGCAGTCATGACATTTGGAAACATTTCATTACTACCATTGACAGCGTGGCTGATCCATAACACCAACTAAGCGCGAAAGCTTTCGATTTTGTCCAAAGATGTTCAAATATTAGAATGCCTACCTTGCATTTTTTGTTGAGCTCATTTAAATAAACGAATATGTCCGCCAGATATGCAAGTTTTACTACTCATTCTTCTTTTTTAAGTACAAGCAAAATCTGAACACTGGGCCTCTAAAAACGTCTGTGTCTCATCTTTTAGCTCGTAAATCCGAGATAGCACTTTACCGCGAGAAAGCCATCGTACTTCTATATGAAACAAGTGACTGATGATCTGCATTAAACCGACGAGAGTTCAGCGGTCGTGACTTGATGAAATTAACAATTTTAACAACTTCTTGTAGGACAAACAACAATTCATCAGGCAGAGACTTCGTCATCAGTGCTTCCCTGTGTAAAAAAATGTATATTTTTAATATTAGGGTTTTTTTCAGAAGCCTTGGCTACAAACCCCTTAATTTTCCCCGTCATAACTGCTGCTTCGTCTGTACAAATGCTTATGCAGTTGTGCTATCCCAAATTATGGTCACTGAAGTACTGGTCTGTTACTTTGAATATGTCTTCTCCTGTGGTATAACAAGGTAGTTGTAGACAAAATAAAAAGTCCTTTATATATATATAGTATTATGGGCTATTTATTTGTTATAAAAAAAATATTTACGCTCGCGACGACACACTCACAAAGTAGCGGCAGTTACTAGCGAATAACGATTTGTTTAACGACTAGTTGCAGTCAAAGAGCGACTCTTCCAGGACGTTCTATGACCAGTCACCCGCCTCTCTTCGATTTGGATCTTCTCATACTATACACCAATATTTTATTGTATTCAATTGGCAATTATCAAAGCCCCCTATAATTACTATAAGAAACTTAAGGTTGCTTTGCAATTATCCATTTAGCACCATCGATTAAGTTACAGTGCATGCACCACAAAATTTCAAAAATTAATACTAATCAGCTAAGTAACATGTGAATTTGACAGTTCCTCAATTTGATCAACAGTTATGAATTATACTCGTTTCAACTTATATTATCCATGAATTCTTCTTGTAACTTCTTCAACAATAATATAGGTATATTTTGTGATAAACAGATGAATGCTTTATAAGAATATATATACAAAAATGACAAAACAAAAAGTGACACAAGTTCATGGTTTGACAACGGCGGCCATAATGTTTAGTGGTTAACTGTTTATTGCAAATCAGGAATCCCTCATTTCATAACTTGTCCAATTTTTGAAAGCCTAAAAGGTGGCTTTTCCGTCTTGCCAATATTTTTTCATAACATATGAAGGATGAATGAATGTTTCATCAAAATATATAACAGGACGTTTTTCATTGTCTCTATTTTTTGTCATTACGTTAAGGAATCTATTTTGCCATGCTATAATATCATATCTTTCCATTAAATAAGTCCTTTTTGAGCGTGATTTTTTAAACTTAAAGCCTATCGTATGTAAGAAATTTTTAAATGCTCTCTCCCCCTTTATAATCCATATCGGTTTTTAAGGTCAGTAAAGTGGTATTGAGTGTACAGGGATTTCTTTCTTCGTCTCATAAAAAACCCACACTTTCTATCTCTGGCACTGTTGAGTCGAATTAAAAGCTTTCTTTCCTGTTCCTCAACCTCACAATATTTCAATACATTAGAAATAGTGCCTTTCGTCTGCTTCCATAAATGTTTAGGCATTTTAATGTGAAAGAAACTGCACCAATAATGAGCACGGAATGACTGACAAGGCGTGGGGAATGTAGTAGCGGGGCGAGTAAATGCGACGGGTGGACGTTACTTCCAGGAACGACCGTGATGACGTGTATGTCTTACAATGATGGTGGCACTATAGAAACATCTGTGTTACTTCAAACAGTAGAGACATTTTCAGCCAACACCTTAATATGCTCAACACATGTTTTAACAAAGCAAGAAATATTTTTGTACCAGATTAGGGTTATTCCAATTTTATGATTGTTTGAATAGTTGTACTGGAGTGCGCGCGAAACTTAGGAGAGTGCGCGGAGGATTTCATACTGCTGCGCGCGCAGCTTAGAGGGAACATTGGTTGGAGGTAGACTTCATTGTAACAATTCAACAACTAACGGCGAAGTGTAATTTTGGTTCGTATGCATAGGACGCGTGTCGCGACCAATTAATTTGCTGAATGCGCTCGGAAGCCACTAGAAGAAAACTGTTGGGTGTTGTGAAACTTACAAATCAATTTTCAAATTTCCTTGAAGATGAAGCGGTCCAATAGCAAATTATCAGTATGCAACAGACTCAACTGATACACGTAACTGATAGTCGAGCGGAAGTCGTTTAAAAGTCGTGAGTCAAGTCAACTACCAAGTCAAGAGTCACGTCAACGGCAAAGTCCTTGGACACCACCTCAGTAGCATCATCAAACACCTGGCTCAGGCCCAAGGTGTCGGCCCCCAAAACGCCTACTCTTGTCGTCTTTCCTCACGAACACTAATAATAAATTCCGTGCCCTCAATCTAGAGGATAAGCTCCCCGCGGTGCCCTCAGCAACTACTATCATCGGCTACGCAAATTACAATTTTACGAAAATTCATACAATTGTGGTAACAATAATAATTATTGTCACCCCTTAATTTGGGACCTATTTTGATTTTTAAAATATCAAACTACCCACATTAAGGGGTGACAATAATTATTATGGTTAAAATTTTATGATACTTCATACGATTGTGGTAACACTAATAATTATTGTCACCCCTTAATGTGGGTAGTTTGATATTTTAAAAATCAAAATATTTTTTTGTCAAACTACCCACTTTAACGGGTGACAATAATTATTATTGTTAAAATTTTACGAAACTTCATACGATTGTGGTAACAATAATAATTATTGTCACCCGTTAATGTGGGTAGTTTGACAAAAAGTATTTTGATTTCAAAAATATCAAACTACCCACTTTAACGGTTGACAATAATTATTATTGTTACAATTTTACGAAACTTATTACGATTGTGGTAACAATAATAATTATTGTCACCCGTTAATGTGGGTAGTTTAATATTTTTGAAGTATGAAGTATCGTATGAAGTTTCGTAAAATTGTAACAATAATAATTATTGTTATCCGCTAAAGTGGGTAGTTTGACAAAAATATTTTGATTTTTAAAATATCAAACTACCCACATTAAGGGGTGACAATAATCATTATTGTTACCACAATCGTATGATTTGTCGTAAAATTGTAACAATAATAATTATTGTCACCCATTAAAGTGGGTAGTTTGATAAAAAATATTTTGATTTTAGAAAATTATTTTCCAACCTTTGCTGTCCTACTGAAACTATTATGTGGAGTCCGCGAGGCGGGCTCCTAGTTTCCTGGCTAAAGTCAGTGCTAGGATGGGTACAGACTAAGTCTTCATATCCCTTTCCCGCTTGTAAGCTAGCTATAATGATTCTGTCAGCTGAAGGCTTTGTGCGAGGTCATTTGAGAAAAAATCCCATATGAGAATGGTTGTCTTTGAATCATTAAAAAAAGTTCAATTTTTACCAAGAACTACTCGTAATGTTGGCGTGAGTTTGAAGAACTTACTAAACTTACCTATTTTAAACATGCTCAGTTCCTAACTGAATACACAAGCTTTGCTCATTAACTTTAAGATTTACCTCTTAGGGCGGTTAAATGAAGGCCGGCTTGGCTGTCGGCCTCTTCCGCGACCGCCTCAGCTTAAGAAGAGTTTCGTGTAAGAGAGGGGGAGGGGGAGCTTAAGGATTTTGACATCACCTTGACGAAGTTCTTGGAGACTTTGAGTTGCAACTTAAATTTCTTTATTTTCGCAGCTTTGAGAGTTGGAGCGAAGTGAGGCTCCTGCTTTAATCTCTCCAAGAAGCTGGTTCTGCCCCCGTAAAAGATTTCGGCGGTCTGACACGTGATGCGGGATAGCTAAAGGGTGGTGGAAAGACCCTTCCTGAACCCGTATTGGGATTCAGGGAGGGATAAGGTCATGAGCGGGGAGAAAGCGTTCGATGATCATTCGTTTTCCATGTTACTGGAAAATAGGCACGCAGGAGACATGCGGTGTATATTTTGGCAATGAATATGATTCCTTTTTGGGGGAGTCGCTTCAGAATAGCGTTGTTTATGCTATCCCTTCGGGGCGCTTTTTTCACAACGAGTGACTTGATGAGTTTCTCGATCTTGACCGCTTCAACGATTTTAACATCTATTGATTTTTGGAAGAGCGCTTTCGTATCGGAATGCGTGTCCGACTGAATTTTTATGTTTTTGACGATTTGCATCGGCGAGTGCATTTGCTTTTTCAAGATCGAAGTATACAAACTTGTTGACGACTGGGTCGAGCCTGAGTGGCTTGGTTGTACTCGAGTATGTTTTTATGCGTCTCGAGAGCGCCCAGAGTGAGTTTCTGAGATCATCGGTGTAAATACGGCAGCTATTGAGAGTGTCCTCCCGCAGGCCGCTTCTGTGGCATTTTATTTCGACGTTGATTTTAGCAGTGAGGGAGCTAATCTCACGTGTGACGAAGTGATCTTCGCGGTTTGTCTTGTTCTATTCTTTACGCAGTGTATTACGTTTAAGAATGCGATCGTGGATATCGTCCGTGAGCTCGATGCGCGCGTTCGAGGTGTCATGTTTAAAAGAAAATAGAAGATAGAAATAGAAAAAGAGATAGAGATTGGAATGTTGTCGATAAAAAAAAGATGTGAAAACGCGAAATGATCGATTGATTTTACGTTAAATTTAAAAGATAATTAAGATGAAGCAAAACAGTACAGTGGAAGCAAAATGGTTTACCTCCACTTCGCACTATAAGCTATCATCATTAATTTAAAAGAAACTAGCTCGTTGAAAGGCAAGATATTAAGACAATAGTCTCGCGTCGTGGGATGCAAGTACCCTTCTGCAATTAACAGAGATATTATAAAGTTTACATGACAAAAAATGCCCTAAATAAAAAAAGGTTAAAAGAACACGGGTATTTAAAAAACTATAAATACATATAAATGGGCGCCAGTCTGAAAACAAACTTTCAGACGAAAATTAATTTTTAATTAATAAAATGCTAAGAAAATTTGGATTATTGAGATTTTGTACACTTCCATTTACTTTGTCACTAACGACCCGGGTTTCGCCTTTCGGCATCTTCAGGCATTCGAGCACACGAATGGACTCGAACTGACAGACAGTAAACAGTGTCTAACGTTTATATAGAAGATACAAATACGACAAATATTATTTACGAGGTAAGATATTATACATCTGAGAGCCACACTGATACCTGAGTTAACATTTCGAGAATTGCTTTAATCCTTATTTTGTAAACAACCCATTAACAGAGTGGCAAATTGCCGCTTTCCAACATCTTTTAGAAATACCAGTGATTTTACAATTATAATAGCATTGTGGGTTTCGACGGGATGCAATTCGACGAGAGGGTAAATATATACAATCATTCCACGGTTAGTGACATCTGTTAGGTGTTTCAACGTATAGGATATAATAACGGAGAATTAGGAAGGTTCAGCTGCTCATTCAAAATTGGCAAGGAATTTAACTGGGCTCTATTGATTTCCAAAATTTCTTGATAAAATAGTTTATGATCCCCCATGTTTTTATGCAACAGTTTAACCCCATCATCCGCATCAAACGTATGGTTCTCCATTAGCAAGTGATTTGCGAATGTCGAAGTTTCTTTTTTTAATCTAAAGGCAGCTAAATGTTCTGATACCCTTATATCTAATGTACGTGTGGTTTTCACTTTGTATTTAATCACAAATTAATACAAAAAGTTAGAGTTACCTCGTGTTTAACAAAAAATAAGATTTTACATTTAAAGGTTGCAATATGCACAACATATGGAATGACCATAGCTTAAGTTAATACAATAAAAATAACAAAAAAATATAAATATGATACTGATAGAGATGTTGTTGCTCCATCAGGATCGGATGACTTCCATCAGTGCGCTGCTCGGTTGGGTAGCCCTTGAAGGACCACATCTGCGGTTGAACGCCAGACCTGAAGTATCTTTAAATCGTCGCTTCTTTTCTGGCTTAATTATCTGTAATTTGAAACGACCTTATTGGTTCTTTCTTGTCCACCACAGCACGACTTGATTGGTCAAGCCGCGCCGCCGCAACTGACACAAAATTGCCATTGCGTGGACATTCAATTATTAAATTTTACTTGGTATACTTAATCCAACCTATTCCATATTTATATATACAATTTGTAATGTACAACATTACAGAGGGTTTCACTTTGAGGATGAATCGACGGCGTGCCGTTAGAATTGTTTCAGTCAGCTCGGCAGCTGCTGAGTCTATTTTTGCCTCTGCAGAGTTATAGGCGTGAGGTGGATATTCTGCGCAATGTACCTTTTGAAGAGGTGTCATTTCGCTTTCGCGTAGTCGAACTGAGAAGTTCGATCTTTCTCGTCCACGCCTCCTATCTCGAAGTAAATAGGAAGGTTGTCCGAATGAAGTCACTAACGTGCTAGATCTCTATCAATTCTTTTCAATAGCCATTGGATGAACTTGCTACATTGTTGACATCTTTCAGTATCCGAATGAATTAAACAAACAATGAAAGGTCGAAATGAAAATTTATTGATATGCTCCGACAATTAAAACTGGTTGAAACAGAAATTTTAAGTTGGCAAACAGGCTGCGACTAGGATCATTGAAAATAGTGCATAAGACCAACGAAACTATATTGAAAATGGAAAGACTATTTTGGATTTCGGTAAACATAAAAATGCCCAATACTTTTATACACTCTATTTAATTTTGTTTATCAAATTTACATATTTTGGCTTGTGGTGTGCCGTGGTTGAGAAAAGGTTACGGAGCACTTGCTTATGGAATCATATTTAAAAAAAAAACCTTATCCATTTTAGGTAAATATCAAAGAGAATATTCAATGTGGCAATAACAAGCTGTCAATTTACCTGCATAGACAACACTATTATGTTAGTCTAATTGTTTAGTATTTGCAACTTGTTGGTTGCTAGTAACTTTTAGGTGGTTGCTTTGTTCATTTCTAAAAATATTGTTATAGAAACAATGAAATTTGTGTCAATATTCTAATTTTTATGAGAGGTTTGATAATTAGAAGCCGATCATCACAATGAATAACCAAGAAAGGAAGCCACTACTGATCGACAGGCCATATTCACATAACAAGAACCGTGAAGGCTCACGCTCTAGCTCCGATGATGAAAATTGGTCTGGGAATTCCACCAGCTCGTACTATTCAGATTCTGACAGGTTTGTATGATAGCCATGATTATTATTCTAGACCACAGGTACCCAAATTACGGATCGCAAAAGATTTTATCTGGGGTCACCATCTGAAACAGTGAACGAAAAAATAAATGATTAATTGTACGTATTAGCGGACGTGGCCTAATAATGCTATTTTTTCACCAAAAAGCACTCAATATTAAATGCTTTGGTAAAGGTTCGTTTTCGTGGACATTGTCTATAAATGATTTTTTTTCACCAAACACTGCGCGAAATGATGATAATTAGGTTAGAATAGTCTTTTATTAATCTAAATATGCCCAATAACGACGAAAGGAAGCATTATAAGACTGGTTTATCGCGTAGTAGTTGCATATGTCAAACTTTATTTTCCCAGCCATGTCGGTTATAAAATCAGAATTGCCAACCTAAAAACCAAACATATTCATGTGTGTATGACACCAATAAGATACTAAATTAATATTCCTACATATTCAACTATCTTTATTTTTTTACGTATCTGGTTTTAGTCTGCCGGCGATATTCAGCATAAAATTCGATGCTTACGATTAAATTATGTATTTAAATGTGTTAGAATATATAATTGTTCTTAACTTTTATACTCTCAAACATTAATTTGGCGGATTCTCAATTAATGCGCCAATTAATGTTTGAGAGTATAAAAGTTAATAACAATTATATATTCTAACACATTTAAATACATAATTTAATCGTAAGCATCGAATTTTACGTTGAATATCGCCGGCAGACTAAAACCAGATACGTAAAATAAAGATAATTGAATATTAATTTAGTCTCTTATTGGTTTCATGTACACATGCATATGTTTGGTTTTAAGGTTGGCAATTCTGATTTTTTTTCCAACATGGCTGAAAAGATAAAGTTTGACATATGCAACTATTACGCGATGAACCAGTTTTATAATGCTTCATTTCGTGGTTATTGAGCATATTTAGCTTGATAAAAGACTATTCTAACCTATATAAAGACTATTCTAACTTATATATTATCATTTCGCGCAGTGTTAGGTGAAAAATAAGCAATTTTAGACAATGTCCACAAAAACGAACCTTTACCAATGCTTTAGGGTAGAACGGTCTTTTATCAAGCTAAATATATGGAAAATATTCAATAATGATGAAAGGAAACGTTGGAATACTGGTTTATCGATATCACATAGTAGCTGTGTATGTAATGTCGGGCAGCCATCTTGGAAGTATGAACCTAAGAAAGAAACGGTCAAAATCGGATAGTCGTACAATGGCCTGAAAATGATATTTTTTGTCGAAAATTACACAAAATGAAATCTTTTATGGTAGAACAATCTTTTATGAACCTAAATATATGGGAAAGTATTATTCGTATTGGTGGACGTTGTCTAAAAATGCATTTTTTTTCACCATAAAGTGCTCGGAATGTTATGTTTTAGGGTCGAATAGTCTTTCATCAAGTTAAATATATTCAATAACAACGAAAGGAAACATTATAACAGTGGTTTATCGCATAATAGTGTAATTTAAGACATCGACTGAGGGTGCTTGATGGAATTTCGATATTAAATTTGGATTATTGAGATTTTGTACACTTCCATGTATTTTGTCACTAACGACCCGGGTTTCGCCTTTCGGCATCTTCAGGCATTCGAGCACACGAATGGACTCGAACTGAGTGTACAAAAGTGGAAGTGTACAAAATCTCAATAATCCTAATTTAGCATAATAGTGTGTCATAAGCTTTATTTTTGAGTGCCATATTGAAATAACTCAGGATTGCCAACCTAAAAACCAAACATATTCATGTGTGTTACAAACACATAAGAGTCTAAATGAAGATTCATATGGATTCTCACAGTGCGCGCGCGCCGTAAGAATCCGCGCGGTGTGAAGCCGAAATAGCTATCAACTAACTAATAAAACTTTGTAGAACTGAATACTTCGATATTTTATCATATTACATTTGAGTTCTCCCAAATAAATACCTTACGTATAATAAACATAGTTGAATTTGTATGAATCTTCATTTAGATCTATTATGTATTTGTAGGCATATGAATATGTTTCGTTTTTAGGTTGGCAATCCTGAGTTATTCCAATATGGCTCCAAGTTTGTGACATACACTACTATTATGCAATAAACCATTGTTATAATGTTTCCTTTCGTCATTATTGAATATTCTCCATATATTTAGTTTGATAAAAGACTGTTCTACCCTAAAACAATTCATTTCGCATGCTTTTTGATGAAAAAAATGCATTTTTAAACAACGTTTACCATTACAAACATATTTACCATGGAAAATATTCGTGAATGACGAAAGGAACCGTTGGAATATAGGTTTAACGATGATATGTCGCAAACTTTCATGTCTCTTTAAGTACCAACCTAACAAAACAAAACCGCACATTCCGTATGAAGAGAAAATGGCTGCTGACATGACAGCTCGCGATCGCTTCAGAAAGTATGCGAAATTAAATGTTTTAGAGTAGAACAAACCAAACCAGCTCAACCCTAACATAACCTACTAAAACTTTACACATCATTTTGTGTAGTTTTTGTTGAAAAATATCAGTTTTAGGTCATATTACAACTATGCGATAATTATCTATCTAGGTAATTAGTTCAGCAATGAATGAGTTAATACCTTTCCTGTGCTTAAAGTGTAAAAGTTACATAACCAGTGGATTAAGAAAGTTGTCAATTTTGATTTTACATTATTTTATAGTTGTTATATTATAGTAGCCTGAGGTGATACGTATGATCTTATTTTTTGAATTCGAGAACAAAGCACTATGCATTCTTACATATTTCGTGAGCTTCCATTTAAAATGCTGAAAAGTTCCATCATCTTCTAGTTCAGTGCCTGAATGGGAGCCGAACGTTCAGGCTGGCGGTGAACTCGTCTACATTGTGTGTAACTTAAAAAAGGATTCAAGTCTTGGACACCAGACAAATGTACTTTCTTCGAAGTCTGAAGAAAGCAACGAAACAACTGTCGGACGAGGTGGATTTAAAAGGCAATCAGTTCGAAGAAATTCTAGAGGTTTGTCTCTTCTAACTTGTCTAATATCAAGTCTCAATTTCAGATCATCAATATATGAAAACCAATGTTGCCTAATGTTAATCTTCGGTAAAATAATAATGTCTGAATAAACTGTAACCTTTTGTGCAATGACTGAAAAGTGTTAAATGATTTTTTTATCACTAAAATTTGTGTTATTGATAAAATCAAGCTAATTAGAATTTCGGAAACGTCTCAATTGATTAAAGCATTCGTTATAATACTGTTCTACTAGCCGTTTATTTTTTAGGATGGATAGGGCGCCAGTGGTCTGATTCAGTGACCAATTAAATTTTTTCAACAAATTTTTTTTTTTTTTCCAATGTCCGTTCCGAATGTGGAGCACATGGTCTCCTAATGAAGGTATCTTAACAGAATTTTTCTACGAGAACTGCTTGTTACTCAGTTGCTCAACCTCTCTTTTTTTGAAGAGAGTAGGGATAGAAAGATAGAAAGGGCTAGGACAGGACTAGTGGTTAGCTAATCGCTCTCGCTACTCCCCGTGAGGATGGGATAGGTGGAAGGGAGAACTCAGACTATGAACAGAAATCCATAAATCGATGGAAAGGTCAATGTATGAAAACCGTCCGTGTCGGGAATTGAACCCGAGACATCCGTAACCGTAGCCAGCGACGCTACCAACTACGCCACGGACGCCGACAAATTATTTCATTCATCTTTACTAAAATGCCCTATCAAATTTAATAAAATATTTATGTTAAACATTACACAAAGAAATACTTTTTCATAATTGTGGGGCTATAATGCAAAAGTGAATATTTCCAAAAATCACTTTTAAGGTGTTAACTGTCAATTCTTGGTGGAAAGACATTATATTTTAAAAAATAAAACACAATTCATTTGCACTACTTCCACATATTTATAATAATATAAATATGTGGAAGTAATACAAATGAATTGTGTTTTATTTTTTAAAAATTCCAAAAATGACTAAAATAAGTTAAGTATGCACGGTTATACATTGATATGCCAGAAGTCGATTGGCATATTTATTTTCCACCAATTCCAAATATTTTCTTATGATTTTGCTCTTAAAATTTCGATTTTTTTCAAAACGAACTATTTCCAGTATGAACATTATTCTGTTTTTCTCCAAAACTGACTATTTGTGTTTGTAGCCAAAACTGACTATTTTCCATTAAACTAAAACATTATGAATGCACGATTTATTCCATCGTGCACTAATTAATTCCATAATCAAAAGATTTTCTTCAATATTGACTAATTTCTTGTTTATGAAACACATGTATTAACTAAGTCATTTTTTAATTCTGTATTTTCACCTAATAAAACATATGACTTACCCTTGTGTTTTTTTTGTGATCTTATTTTAGTACCAACAGTCCCTCTAAAATTACCAATCATAGAAATAGTAAAATACATATAAAGCATATAATTTAAGACATCGACTGAGGGTGCTTGATGGAATTTCAATATCAAATTTGGATTATTGAGATTTTGTACACTTCCATGTATTTTGTCACTAACGACATGGAAGTGTACAAATCTCAATAATCCAAATTAAATAACAATCTATCGCCCGTAATTTACTATCATCTATTAGAGTACAAAAGTGACTTACCATATCGTTACGTTTATCATACGTTTAATGCGGATGATGGGGTTAAACTGTTGCATAAAAACATGGGGGATCATAAACTATTTTATCAAGAAATTTTGGAAATCAATAGAGCCCAGTTAAATTCCTTGCCAATTCTGAATGAGCAGCTGAACCTTCCTAATTTTCCGTTATTATATCCTATACGTTGAAACACCTAACAGATGTCACTAAACGTGAAATGATTGTATATATTTACCCTCTCGTCGAATTGCATCCCGTCGAAACCCACAATGCTATTATAATTGTAAAATCACTGGTATTTCTAAAAGATGTTGGAAAGCGGCAATTTGCCACTCTGTTAATGGGTTGTTTGCAAAATAAGGATTAAAGCAATTCTCGAAATGTTAACTCAGGTATCAGTGTGGCTCTCAGATGTATAATATCTTACCTCGTAAATAATATTTGTCGTATTTGTATCTTCTATATAAACGTTAGACACTGTTTACTGTCTGTCAGTTCGAGTCCATTCGTGTGCTCGAATGCCTGAAGATGCCGAAAGGCGAAACCCGGGTCGTTAGTGACAAAATACATGGAAGTGTACAAAATCTCAATAATCCAAATTTTACATATAAAGCATATGAAATCTTACATTTCTAGGACATATAAAAACTTACTCTACCTATTAAATCTCTTTAAATTGGATGGGTATTTTACTTTTAAAGGACTCTCACAGAAATTGATGATTCCTGGAAAATTGCAAAAATGGAAATAGTAAATTTGCATTATAACCCCACAATTCCTGTATTATCATTTGGAACCTGTATGCCATGATGATTTCAAATAAACATTTTACCCCTGTCTATTTGTCTTTTGACGTAACCACATTTGCACTAGATTGCTCTGACAATGGTGTGACGCCAAAATCACTAAGGCCTGCATTTGCATCAGTAATTTATGTCAGATATTTATATAAAACTGTCAGTTTTTTAATCCCAACCTCATCTTTTTTTATTTGGCAATTATTTACAAACTATACATAATTATTAACTGACCATTTATTATTTCTTGCTGACCATTTATGAAATTAGTAAACTGACCAAATAATTAGTTACCTATCACCAATTCTTGTGTAACTTAATAACTTGCTTTTTTTCATCTATTAAGTTCTATCGAGTTCTATTAAGTAAATATCAATTTAAGAAATCAATAGTTTTTAGCCCTTTCCCTCCCCGGCTACCAAACTCAATTTATCCTCAATACTATGTGTTTAACATTTAAAACAACATTAAAAAAAGAATTTTCGGTCGTAGCGTATATGTGGGGTGAGCGTGTAGGATTCATATTTATTTCATCTGAAAGAATATTTCATTTAAGGTAAGCTGTTGAAAATTTTGAAGCAGCGAAATAGCACACAATTGAAATCAAAACTAAACAAAGACAAAGATGGTATGCTGTCTTCCCAGAATCACAATGTAAAAAACCAATCTTTGAATCCCGATAACACTGTCGCAAGTTCAACAGGAAAAGTTACATTCAGCGAAAGTCAAGAAGGCGAAGCGAAGGAAATTACCATGGAGGTAACTATGAACATTTTTACTATGTGAATCATAGTCATTTTGGTGATAACTTTTTTTATTGTATTTAATATCATTAATTCTAGACAGTTTACTTTTTTGGCAGGTCATATGATCTACAGGAATTATTTCTTATTAGTAGGATGACAACGAATTCATAGTATCTTATAGTTCACCTTGGTGCTGATCTGACCTATTCCACATTTGTAAATTACTGAGATATGGGCATTTGACAATTTTTAGTCTTACTTTACATTGGTTTTTTAACGATAACTTCCTCACAATATTATGTAGTCTTTTCACAACTGACAATAAAATGAACAACACTTAATAATTGAATGGAAGTGAACAGTTCTTAGTTAAATGGATCTCTTTGCAAGGATATTAAGTGTGTTGGATCTTTTAGCTAATATTTCAAAAAAACTACTTTTCACTATAAATTTAGTGCTATTAAGTATATTTTGGTCGAATCAAAACGTTTCAGAAAATTGTGTGGAATAGGTCAGCTGTGACATTATTTGGTTACCTGCACAAATAATATGAATGATGACTTTTATTATTTTTTAGATTGATTTTGCAAACCGATTGAGATACGGTAGAAGAATAAGTCAATTTGAATCGTTGATCGGTATATCGACAAACGTCTTCGACGACGGTAAGAGAATCATGGTCTCGGGAATCATGCCCGACGGGCGCGCCATCAACCAGAGGCAGATCAAAATCGGCGACTGGGTGAAGAGCATCGACGGCCAAGACGTGACCGCGGATAATATTGAACAAATATTCAGCGACTACGGCGATAAAAAAGTCCAAGTCGAGTTGGTCTTTCAACGGGTGGCTGGGACCGAGGTCTCCGAAGACGTCCTGCGGGCCAGTAAGAATCATTATTCAGACTTCGTGAGGCATCTCACCGACGTTACAAACGAGCACGAAGTCGTTCTGACACAGATTTTGAGAGATTTACCGGTTTCCATTATTTATCTGACAACAGACGGATTGACCGAAGACGGTCCCGAGAACGAAGGCGTTCTGTATTGTTATCCGAGACCTGAAAAGCATAATTTTCTTTGTACTTCCCGCGGCGCTTTCGTCACCCTCAATCATTTGATACCCGAAGTCATGAAACATTCAAAACCAATCACGTCCACCGTGTTCGTTAAAGATTGTTATGTGAACGTCGCGTACACTTCTAAAGGCAGCGAATTGATGCTGTTAGCCTTGCCTGATAAAAGATGTAACCTGTTTGAACTGTCGCATGTAAACGCTGAACTCGTCCGAATGCTCGAGTTCTGTTATCAAAGCTTGGACGATTGCTTCAAGAGCAGCGCAAACGCAGCAAAGTTGGATCATCTGTTTTCAAGACTGTTTGCGCAGATATTGTCATGCGGATATGGTTGGGATGCGCAGAGGAGCGTGCGGTTGGAAAACGTCATGTCGCTCAGCGAATCGATAGCAGATCCTCTGTTCGAGCAGTGTCTTCCGATGGCGCAGACTGTCAATCTACCGTGGGAGGCCCACTTGCAAATCGACGATGCGCTTACTGAACTGGAAGCAGCGGATTACAGAGAATGGGTAAAATTTAACGAGCTATTAAAATGTCAAAAGGAGCCAAGAAAAGTTTACTGTACTTTGAACATTAAAATATTAATTTATGACAAAGGTGCAGGACTAAGTTAAGTCACTTTGTTAAATTATCCAGGAGAGGTATTCAAAGATTAGACGTTTCAAAATCTCTTTATTTGTAATGCAAAAAAAAGGTGAAAAGGTGAGCACTGTAATCGTACTACACTATACTGCAGACCCGACAATAAGAGTAAATATAGTAACTGAATATTTGTGAAATACTTGTCTTCAGAACGATGACCCCTTCGACTGCCAAAGACTCTTCATTGTGATCGGCACGTGTCTCTACTACTCCGGCCATCTGTTGGCCTCCCACCTTCAGGATTCCGACCTTATGGATGTTCAAGCTTTCCTCAGGATGCAGGGATTCTTGAGTGTCTCCCGAGAAGACAATTTACAGCATCTCGTCGTGTGGAAGGAAGTATTTGTGAGCAGTTGTAATAGAGGAGTGCAGAGTGAATCGCAATCACGTCTCACAGACACCTACAAGTGAGATTAATATTTGATTGAAATATTTTCTTATTTAAAATCTGTATTACATTTGTCTTTTTTTGATGATTTATTTCTCTGAATACAGCACCAACACACTCTCTCTGTAAGGTGGCACTATCACCTGATATTTATTTTTTTACTACGTCTGATCCCAGTGTGAAGCATTTGAACTCCTAATTGAGGTATCTCAACTGAAGTTTTTCTATGAAAACTGCTTGTTACTCAGTTGCTCAACCCCTTTTTTGAAGATAATAGGTATTGAAGGATAGGGCTGGAACAGAACATTCATGCCTACAAACAGAAATCCATAAATTGGTTTTTCAAGTCCGTGGACAAAAACATAATGAAGTTATTAAAATTAATTAACTCTAGTTCTATTAAGAAAATGGCAATTCAATCAATCAGCTTATTATATTAGCAATATGAGATGGAGATGAGAATACATATTATTTGAAAATGGTTTTTTGCTTTTCAGGGTTCCCGTTGGTCGATGGTTTATTGTTGTCATCGGAAAAGGAAATTTCCTTTTGGTGACACTTCTAGAAGCAGGCGGTGCAGCTGTAAAAGTAAGCCAAGTAATTTTTACATGTGTTACTTAGCATCGTCATTATCCCACAGATGATGATTTTGGGCAATGACGGAATGAATTCATTGGCTGCATCTATTTATCTGCAACGTCAGTTTCTCCGTGGAATTTAACATTATAATGTATTATTGGTCATATACGAAGCTTAAGAGTTCATATTTTCTATAATTTAAGACATCGACTGAGGGTGCTTGATGGAATTTCAATATCAAATTTGGATTATTGAGATTTTGTACACTTCCATGTATTTTGTCACTAACGACCCGGGTTTCGCCTTTCGGCATCTTCAGGCATTCGAGCACACGGATGGACTCGAACTGAGCTCGAGTTCGAGTCCATCCGTGTGCTCGAATGCCTGAAGATGCCGAAAGGCGAAACCCGGGTCGTTAGTGACAAAATACATGGAAGTGTACAAAATCTCAATAATCCAAATTTCATATTTTCTTTTTTATAAATAGTTATGAATACACAAAAGTCTTAAAAGTGTAGCAGACGGTCTACTATATAAGATTTTTACACAGAATTTAAAAAATTGTTTTAGGCAATCGGTGATATACCCCCTTCAGCTTTCTACGTTGAGGAGTGTGAGAGCTGTCTCGATCTGCTGATCGATGTCGGCTTGGATAAATTTCTTCAACAATGGTTCCAATGTAATGCGAGACCTCAAGTCATAACGAGACCGGACCGACTTATCCCGTCAATGAAGGCTGCCAGAGATTTCTCACGTAAGACTTTTTAAACAACAATTGGTATAATGTTTGACCATTATAATGTATATGTCAATATATGGCAAATAGCAGTCAAATGTAAGCTCATACATAAGTGACATGAAAGTTGTTTTTAATTATGATAATAGTTAGGGTTGTAATATAGGGTTGTCAACAGGTCTCTTTTTAAGAGAACATGTTCTCTTTTTCAAAACAATTCTTTTGTCCTCTATCTTTTTTATATTATACCCAGAATGTCCTCTTTTTCAATTTTGAAAATTTCTCCTGTCCGGGGTATTTTAAGTGTAGTATATAGTTACAAAAATATTTCATGTTAGATTTTTATATAGAAATATAAGAAAAAAAGAAACTTTTGCACCAAATTAACTGTGTAGATAAATATAGCAATAAAGATTATGAAATTGAGAATAAGAATGAAGATTGATTTTTAAGCGCACTTTTCATGTTCTTGACTATTATTGTATGTGCCGGTTATTATGAAAGTGGAATAAGTCATATAATATTTCGTTCGAGATAATTGGACTTTTACGTAAATTTGTTTTAAAAAATATTTTGACACTACATAAAAATATATCTATACATTATGATTCTTAGCTTTATAGATATAATCTTTCCTGTACTGGTGGAAGTTTACGATTACCTTGTAAAATAATCGTATTTTTGGTATCTTAAATGACTTATTCCACATTAATAATAACCGGCACAATTATAAAGAAAATTGTACAAAATAAACATTTTTTTGTTGGATGTTCTCTTTTTTTGTCCATAACACTTGAAAACCCTAATAACAGAAGATAGTGTTGCAAGGAACAACGCCTGACCGTGCTCCATAATTTTTTTATGGGTTTATCAAAAATCAATTATATTTACATTGCTAAATTTTCAATTCCCAAATATTGGTATTTTGCATTTTTAAAACTGGTAATTCGGTGTTGAAAAATAGCCGAAATACATTGATCCTAATATTGCAATCCGTAGACGTAATGCATTAAATTGCTATCGTGGAATTTTGAGTTCACAGCATATATAATGAAAAAGTTTTAACGTGCCATTTTATTTTATTCCGTTTCTTTGTTACAGCTTTCACGAAAAAGAATCCGTCACCGATTTCTAAAAAATCACCTGAAATTCAATCGATACTTAAGAGGCGCCACCATTCCAATGAACAAATAAACAATTCTCTAACCGGTTCAAGTGATGGCCAAACGACCGCTCCCACGGCTAGCCAATCTCAATCCAACATAAATAGCGTTGGACAGTGGCCAAAAAACCCATCTCACGCGGGGTCCAACCTCGATACTACTTATTCTGAGGATTCCGAGAGCCAAAAAAGTATCAGGTAATAACTTCTGACACATTGTCTCCCAATTATTTAGAGCAGTGGTTCCCAAACTTATTATGCCCATGGCCCCCTCTTAAAGCAAAAACCTAACCATGAATCCCCAAGTAAAATAACTCTACATAACTGCATAATAGAAAAAACATAAATATAATTTTCATGTCTTGAATGGTGATGTAAAAATAAAATATAAAAAACATTTTGATATTTTAAGTATGATGAGGTTCATAACTGCACTAAATCCACGTTATAAATTAAAGATAAAAGACAAATAAGACATTAAAGTAACCAATAGCCTCTGTGCCCATAATGTACGATATTAAATTGGTATCTGTTTACGTAATCAGAATCTGGTATCCTTATTCAAACATTGGTTTCCACTCCTCATTTGTGGATAATTCAATAAATTGCTCCTGTATTATTATGGATACATCTGAGTTTGTGAGTCTGTTTGTAAAAGGGTCCAACACCCAACAAATCGCTACCAATTTATTTATTGCTATTTATCTCAACATTAAACATAATAATGAAAATGTGTCACAAATATTTTTTTATATTAAACCTTTTGGCGGACCCCCTGACGTTGTCCACGCACCCCCTAAATATTTTTAATTTGACACAGACCCCCTCAGCGGTCACAAGAACCCCTGGGGTCTGTAGGAATCACTTTGGTAAACACTGATTTAGGGCTATGTCATCTAAACTTTCTATTTTCTTTTAAAAATATAACCCTAATGTAAAATCCAAATACCATAATATGAACCATTATTGTTTCTTAAACTTTATTTATAGTCAAAGATCAAAGTGTTTTATAATATTATGAAAGTTATTTGACATGCTGTATTATGAAAGGCATTTGAAATGGTAAACGAAAAAATTGCACACATTTTCAACTGAATGTCATTCTTCAACAAGATTGTCAAACCAATTGATTGTGCAAGGGTTCTTTCATTGATAATGTTGCATGGAAAGTTCGTTTGACAGATAGTGCACTTATTTTTTTAATAGGTCGATACTAATAACTGCGGATATCAATAGCATAAACTTTACAGCTATAACTGTTTTATAATAAAGGTACTACGGTGTGCCAAACAGAACGAAAATGCATTATCAAGAGTCAAGACTATATTTATTAGCTGATATCTCCGATGAGCTTGGGAAGGGGAAAGAAATTGCATTAAATACTCATTCATTAATTCAATAAAAAAATATTCATAGTATAGTATAACTTGTTTGATGTTCTAGTGAAGCAGGAGAAGAAAGAGTCCAAGGAAGGCGTGTTGCCAGGGAACGTGAGAGTAATCTTAATGCCAATTCATTTTCTTCTGACTCGGACGGAGAGTGGGAAGGGTATGAGGTAAACAATCACTGCAACACTCATTAAATAAAGAAGTCATCGTCGGCGTCCGTGGCGCAGTTGGTAGCGTCGCTGGCTACAGTTACGGATGTCTCGGGTTCAATTCCCGCTGCGAACGGTTTTCATAGATTGATCTTTCAATCGATTTATCGATTTCTGTTCGTAGTCTGAGTCCTCCCTTCACCCATCCAATCGTCACGGGGCGCAGTGAGAGCGATTAGCTAACCACTAGTCCTGTCCTAGCCCTATCCTTCTATCCCTACTCTCTTCGATAAACGAGAGGTTGAGCAACTGAGTAACAAGCAGTTCTCATAGAAGAATTCTGTTAAGATACCTCCATCAAGAGACACATTGGGAGCGGACATGGGAAAAAAATGTAGAAAAAAATAGTGCGCTTTATCAATACCAGAACAAGTTAGAACAAGTCATAAATTTGATTCTAAACTATTGGGCTGATTATCGGCCCAATGGGAGTAAAAGGGTTAAGACACGTCATATCGCTAGTCTTTCTTAAAATTCTTCATACTCGACATGACTCAGATACTGTTGAATCCGAAGAGATGAAGCAGGCTGAGATGACATACAATACTTACCATAGGTCTATCTACATCTACATAGAGGATCCACTCATGTCCGGCGACACATTTATTTTAAACTCAGCTTATCGGAAACGTCTCTAGTAATTTAACAATATCTCCTACATGATTTCATGGCAGTCCTCTAAGGGCAGTGGGACTTCATCAATAAATTTTATTAATTTTTATTTAAGGCTACCAGCCAGATAAGTGGCAGCTACGACATGTCCGACTTGAGCCATTCCCTGATGCAGAAAATGGGCGTTGTCTTGCCTACAAAGTGAGTCGATTTTTTCAATTAATAATTAGTGTAATGGGAGTAACAGTCGATTTCTACTTTACATTTGTAGCGATACATGATGCTGCAGATTTACGAAACATTATGCTTGTCATTTTCATCAGAATTAATGACGAGGCATAATTAATAGGGTAATAATATTTTATTTGACCGATATACAACACGAATTCTCCATGCGCTGCGATACAGGTGAGCGCTCTGAAAAGACAATTCATCATGACGAAAGTAGGACACAGACAGTCAGCGACAGTATATATGAACAAAGAAAGAAGTACCGGATTCATTCTGTAATCGCCCTTCAAACGAGATTCTGTCGCCACTCGCCAAACGGGAAACATTCCCTCTGAACTGCATAATCGTCATCATCATCATGTCCTACTGTTAAATCACATCAAGCATAGGAAATATATTCCTAAATATTTATTTTCTAGGATATCTGCCGGGGAAGAGAATGTATGCTTTCATTTTGTGAAGTTAGAATGTGAACGAGGTGTTTTGTTGGCTCCGACTCTCGACATACAAAAAGAATCAGACAGTGAATTATATAGGCACATTCTGACTAACTTTAGAAAGGCGAGTCAAAAAATTCACACACTTCTGCAGAACACCATAAGGTAATAGCAATGTTCCTTACATTATGATTTTATCTTTGTAAAATAGTAGTACTCTAATTGTGGGGTCTGTGGTGCAGTGGTCAACGTCATTGGCTTTGGTTATCCATCTCGTGGGCTCAAATCGTATACACAGTTTCATAAATTGTTTTTTCAATCAATTTATGGATTTCTGTTCGGAGGCATGGATGTTTGTAATGTCTAAAGATTCCCTCCCACCCATCCAATTCTAAAAGCGGGGCATAGCTAGAGCGATTAGTTTACCACTAGTCCTCTAATAGCCCTATTCTATCATTACTTGCTTCGAAAAAAGGGAGGTTAAGCAACGGGGTAACTAGCAGTTATTGTAGAAATCTGTAAATCGATTGAAACATCAATTTATGAAACTGTCGGTACTGGAATTTGTATCCGAGACATCTGTAACCAAAGCCAACGACATTGACCACTGTACCACGGGCCCTTTCAAGAATACCGAGATATATTTTTTATCGATTCTTTGATGGACAAATTTTCAGGGCTTTTAATTTTATGAATATTTTCTTTTTACAACAATATAGGTTTAAAAAGATGTTGTCCCCGTCGAGCTCTGTAAACAAATCTCTGGTTGCAATCAAGGAACACGGAATACTGTTTGATGTGCCGTCAGACCTCATCGGTCACCAGGGAAGTAGTAAGAAGCCAGGAGAATTTTTCAACTACTGGGTAATAGGGTGAGTAACTTATTCATGTAGTTTCTGTACTAGACAAATCTACTACCTCATTTCATTTCACATAAAATGTAATTTTTATTTATTTCACTTAACATTAATTTACACAAAAATTACAGATTATAAGTTTATTCCCTTTGCAATGTAAAACAATGATTAAAACATTGTAAAAAAAAATAGTTAACATTGGTAAGGAAGTCAGCCGAATTCCGACAAAATCTACTTTAATACATTAAACAATAGTACTCATCTGTACTCACGTCCACCGGAATATGTCATCTGAAGCAATACCGTTGAACATTGGCAGACTGGATCACACTTTGGAAAAACAAACAATTCATTGGGAAAATTAGAAAAATAATGGGAAAAACCATTACACTATTATATGATAACTGTATCATTTTTAGCATTCGGTAATCACTTATTTTAAAAGCATAGTGTTTTCTACACATGCCAAGATTCTATCCACAAATTTGAGGTTACGATGAGTTATTAGTTCGATGATATAGATGGAAGTAAGGAACTGTATTAAGCACTCTGGAAGCGTTTTCAAGTTTCGAGTAAATGACGAAAAACTGCTGCCTACATACCAAACGTTAAATGTATTATTTTTTGCTATTTCTAAATGATCAGGTAGAATGCAATTCGAAGATTTCACCCAGCTAACTAGATAGAATTTAAGTTAATAAAAAAGATTCACAAGGTCATTTTCATAAAAAATCGTCCGGAATGTTTTTTGCAACTTGATGATTCAATTTTTTTTATTAAAACATTGTTGTTATCTCTGTTACTAAAATTATTAATGTTGTTTATAAAAAAAAAAAAAAATATCAGATCACCGGTGATATTTACAGAAACATTCCTGTTTTTATGTATGAAGTTAAACTTGGTGAAGCGCACATATTTAAATGTGCCAATATATTGAAAAAATAATGACAAAAAACAATTAATTCCCATTTCTGGGGTTTTTTTCCTGTCATTTCAAAATTCCCAGGTATATTGCATCTCTAGTCGTAGACCTATAGGTTAAGAATCACCCACACATTGTGTCAAAATATGTGTTTTTGGAATAATGAGATACATAATAATAATGTAATTTATTTTCAGACGATTATTTGATAATCAACAGGCTGCCGAAGTCTATGTGTGCTATCACGATTCCGTTCCTCAGAACATGGTAGAGATAGCTTTCCGGCTCGCATCTAATGCTTGAGCATTCATGAAGCGATGCTCTTCATAAAGTGAAGGTTTTGAATATTGGTATTAACAATGAACACATGATACAAAGAACTAAGGAATATTTAAAAAATATATCCGGATACAAAAAAACAACAAAAGTTTTTATATAATTTAAGACATCGACTGAGGTCGCTTGATGGAATTTCAATATCAAATTTGAATTGTTGAGATTTTTTACATTTCCATGTATTTAGTCATTAACGACACGGGTTTCGCTTTTCGGCATCTTCCCGTTTTCAAGATCAGGTAAAGGTTGGTGGGGAATAACTTAAACTCTATGAATTTGAATACATTATTTTTAAATGTATTATATAAGAATAGATAATAATATTTGAATGTGAAAAACAATATGAAATATAGCAGACAGCAGACAAGCATTGTTGGGGAACGATTGAATACAAACAACCTAATTAGAATTGTTGAGATTTTGTACATGAAAAATTAACGAACTGACAATTCGAGTTCACTCGTGTGCTCGAATGCCCGAAGATGCCGAAAGGCGAAACCCGGGTCGTTAGTGACGAAATGTACAAAATCTCAACAAATCAAATTTGAAAAAGTTTTTATGTTAATCTGTAATATTATTTGCATCAGGTTGGGTGAAAATTTTTAGATTTTTAAACAGCGCATGAGGAAAATCATTGAATATTTTGCAAACATTCATAATTTATGAAAAAAATTTTTTTACCATTTCGGGCAATCACAATCGCAAGTGTCTAAAAGCAAAAACCATGTGGACTAACTAAGTCAGTTTTTGTTTCATATGGCTTTGGTTTTTCTCTTCTAAAACACTATTTAATTTTGAAAAATATCAATAACCCAATTACACGCTTGTCATGTTTACATGCTATAAACTTTATCTCGTATTTTCGACTAAACCAGAAGGAGACACTTGAGGACATAAAAATTATTTCAAATTTAGTAAAATTAGCTAATTTGCATTATTGAGATTTTGTACACTTCCATGTATTTTGTCACTAACGATCCGGGTTTCGCCTTTCGACATCTTCAGGCATTCGAGCACACGAATGGACTCGAACTGAGAATTTAAATTATAAAATTAACTAGTTGACAATATTCTTTTAAAATTTCCCATTTGCTATTTTGGCTAATAAATATATTATGGATAATTTTTAAACTCATTACACAAATGTTTGTAAAAAAATCATAGATGTCATTGTTTCAAAATTTGAATATGCAATTTGCAAAATACTTTTTTTAGCAATGCAGAGAATTTTATTCGAGTCATTGCAAATCAAACATGACCTTCTCCGTCGACTCTTAGTTTAAAATAATTGGGGTCACTGGTCCAAAATAGGAAATGTATTGACAAACGAATTTGTGACAGGAAACTTCACAGCAAAATTTGTTTTCATATTATTTGAAAGACTTTAATCAAGATGTAACATTGAGCAACACAATCCATTTATCATTAATACCATTGCTATCCATAATATATTATTATTTTAGGATGGTTAGGTTTAATTTGCTCAATAATGAAATGAGATCATGTACGTTATATTATATTTTGATATAACGTAGTCTATATCGATTGTGTTTTGGCCAATTAATGTAACTCTCAAAGAATACGAAAATGATTTAATGATTGGATCTCATTTTAAAAAGGACAGAGCAGGTCTCGACCTAATCATGTAAATAAGAAAAATAAATTGACCACTTTTTGAAGGGAAACATCATTTTACATTGGTATAGGTTAAAAATTCTTATCCGGCCACTTGATGTAGGCCAATATTATATTGACATTCCCTACGTATAATCCCGTATCTGCAAACATGAGTGTTTACAGGAGTGCTTTTCAAAGATTCAAAATGCATCGCATCATAAAATGTTTTCGATAAAAACACTTTTTACTCTCTCCTGAACAATTTCAATTTTGAGGGTTACATCAATTGGCCAGAACACCGTCGATGTATAATACTTTTTAATATTTAACCTTTTCCCTGCCACTAAAAATTTTTTTGTAGTCATTTTCGGCACATTTACATGCCCGTGGCAGCGAATGGACAAATAGCAGTAATATTAGCTAGGTATTCAAAATTCTGTCTTCCTGAATCTCAATCATAATTATATTATATACATTCCAAGATATCTATACAACTTAATGTTATAACAGTATGAATATTATATTTAATAAAATAAATTTTTGTTTATTTTTATAAGTTGTTTTTATTTTGACAGTATCATCAGATGCTGTACTAGAACCTTCTCTACTCTCCGATCTTCAATTTGAAAGACACTTCTCCTGATCACAAGCTTATCTGCATCTATGACATCAATTCTATTTATTACTCGAATGCCTCACAATAATTTAAAACTTTACAGTGGAATATTTAAATCACTTTTAAGTAAATTTTTTTGTGTACCCTTTTAATGAGGCTTTGAAATTATGTTGTGCATAAATAAAATGTTGGCGTCCGTGGCGCAGTTGGTAGCGTTGCTGGCTACGGTTACGGATGTCTCAGGTTCAATTCCCGGTGCGGACGGTTTTCATAAATTGATCTTTCAATCGATTTATGGATTTCTGTTCATAGTCTGAGTCTTCCCTCCCACCCATCCAATCCTCACAGGGCATAGCGAGAGCGGTTACCTAACCACCAGTCCTGTCCTAGCCCTATTCTTCTATCCCTTTATCTTGAGCAACTGAGTAACAAGCAGTTCTCATAGAAAAAATATTGTTAAGATACCTCCATTAGGAAACCATATGCTCCACATTGGGAGCGGGCATGGAAAAAAATAATATTTCAAGCAAATTCGAGGTTTACTCATTGTGCACATCAAATCTCTGATAAAATACAGTAATAAATAAAAAAATCATGATTTGGAATTAAGTACACAGAAATAATCACAAAAAACCTTATTTCGCCATGCGATAGTTTTTTTTGCTCTACTGAAAAATGTTTTATTATGAGTTATTATTTTATTTTATCGGAGGTGTAAAATGTAGCAATAATAAGACAGTCAAATTATATCAACATGGATGATTAACCCTTCAGGCACGTATACTTAAAGTAGATTTTCAGTACCAGTGATGGATCAATTTTTTTTTATGGATACAGTTGATAATAATATTAGATAATCGGTTTTACAGCAAAATTTTATTCAGTCACTGGAATATTTTATCGCAGTGTGTTCGAATGAAAAACAGAAGAAGCTCCGTGTGAATACATAAATTTAAATTGATTTTTTTGTTTTGAAAAATATTTCTGGCGAGATTCTGGGCTAATGAAATTATGACAGCAGTGGCTGTCAAGCCTTTCTATTTTATTACTCTCAGACTGTCGCTATATGGTAATGATAGATAGCTCCAAACATATTAAAAAAAGTGTTGAATATATCGATGATGTGTTGGCCAATTGATGAAACCCCCTTAAGCTTTTGCTCTCTCCTGAACAATTTAAAATTTGAGGGTTACGTCAATTGGCCAAAACACTTTTATTCCACCATTTTGAATAATGCTTAGATATGTGGCTTTCATAAACATAATTCATTATGGGATTAAAATATGTAAGATTTGAACACTACTATATTTCCAAAATACGTAAAAAGTATTCATAATTAAAACTTCAATCAAATCTTTAAAGAACTCAAGTTATTTGAATGAAATCAGGACTGTTGCTATAATGGACGATACAACAGAACACAGTTTTTGTGTGCCCTGCAGGCGTCTGATCCTGGGAGTGAACTATGATCCGCGTGCTGTGGACATTATCTAAACTTGGAGGGTTAAATGATGCAAAGTAATATTTTCAACAAGACGTTAAGTGAGTATTACTAAGTGGCCAGGAATTGTGTAATATCGTCGCCTTTGGTAAACATGGTGCCATCTGCTGTTTTTTCACAAAATCACTTTTAATGTAGCTTTATTCGCATTCAAAATACGGTTCTATCTGCATTCAAAGAACCTTACAATGGTCTGTAAATCCATCAAAATTCAAATAAGAAAAATTTTCTATCTGAAAAACATACGAATTTTACAGTGCATCAAGTTTCCATCTGTATACATAATTAGAAATACCGCATGAAGGAAATCACATTCTCTAAAGTTGTTGTCTTTTCATTCACGTATGTGGATGCAAAAGTGTATTTTATTCAGTTTTGAAATCTTAAATTGCTTCTGAATAGTTTTAGTTTTTGCAGATAGAACCTTGTTTACCCAAGGTGACGATATATTGCATACATACAATAGTTATCTTAAGTAATTCAAGATTTAGATAATTGATACTGTATTTTTGATGAAGTTATCTGATTAAAATTAAAAAACATAAAATGGAGAGATGCGAAGTCCCAGATTAGTCAAAGATGTTCAGTCTAATTGTGATTACTGCTGTCCTTGTCTGCACCAACGGTGAGTACAAATATAATACTATAATAGACATGAATCGTTGACGAACGAATGAATCCAATTGACCTAATCTTTGAGGGTAATAAGAGTCGGGAATTGGAAGAACCGCTCAAACGAATGTTGTAAGTGTATGTTGATGCAAATTGTGTTTGTGTATGAATTGACAGTTCGGAAACTCGATGATAATAAAAGTACTTGAGGAAAATTAAAACCCTCTTAACTCTTACAGCGCTAGCCGTTTTCGCACGAATTTATTTTCAGTTATTTGATCTATTAAAATTTTCACTATGGCTAAAAATAGATCAATTTCAAAAGTAACAAACGGAAAAATCTGAAACATATTAGTTATCCCAAATACATCAAGAAGTAAACTAAACTCGTCGCATTCTAGCTAAAATAAATTTAAAATAAAAGAAAATGAAGAACCTGAAAAATATTTAATCCACAACTTTGCAATCCAAATAGCTGCGACCAGCCTTCATATAAACCGCCAACATGCACACAAGTAAGCACGTATTTTTTAAAGCATATATCCACAAGCGTTTCCTTCTAGTTTGGCAGGAAATACTAGATAAAGTCTTGGACATCTAAACATGTCCCGCGCATTCATCGGGTTAATATCAGATCTGTATGCAGATTTATATGTAAGGAAAGCATTAGCAACTTCATCAGTTGATAATGCTCGTGATGAGCGAAACCGGTCCTGATCATTATAAATATGTGGAAGTAGTACAAACAAATTGTTTTATTTTTTAAAATATAATGTCTTTCCACCAAGAATTGACAGTTAACTCCTTAAAAGTAATTTGAGTTCCTTGTTTGTTAATATTCTGTCACGGGGCAGTCCATTCAAATCGCAACTCCTATACTATCATTCTGTCATCGGACACTACAAATTCAACACAGTTGACAGTTTTGTGTGCCTCGGTTCTCTTAATAAAAGTTCTTTTGGTAAACTAAGACAATATAATCTTAAAGAAATCAATCAAACAATAATAGCAGCGGACAAATGTTACTTTGGTCCGTGAGACATTTTAAGTTCGGCCTGCTGTCTTGTCAGATTAAGAGCACACTTTATAAAGCACTTGTAAAGTCTGCGTTCATCTATGCATTGGAAATCAGGATATGAGCTCTGCAAAATGAACTGGCTCTGAATCCTTAAGAAAAATCCTTCGCCATATCTATGGACCGATCAGGGATGACAACAGCTGGAGAAGAAGGTATAGTGTTCATCTTTACAGGTGCGCTGACTAGGACACATACACTGTAAATATGAAAAAAAGTCGGTAAAAAGAGTGATGTCCGGTAATCCAATAAGCAGAAGAGAGGCAGCCTGAAGATTCGCATGACCGGATATAGCTGTGGTTTGCTATCATTTGAGTTAGAAGATGGCCACTTTGGATAGAGAGAAGTGGAGAGATTTAACAGGGGTAGTCAGGACCCACACTGGGTTATCATACTAATGATGACGTTTTAGAATTACATTGATTGAGTAAAAAAGCTTTAAGTTTGCTTTCAAGATGGTTGCATCGTCAAATAAGTACTCGTTCTTATGGGTCTGACGTTGGTCAGAAGCATCAACAAAAATATATTTATAATTTGATTTTTTCAGGCGCTGTACTGCCGTCGGTGCCTATGCTCGATAAGCGCATCGTCGGAGGCTCGCCGGCTGACATCAAGGAAGCTCCTTACCAAGTGTCTCTCCACATAGACAGAATAGAATCCGGTATTTATTATTACACCTGCGGAGGATCTATCATCAGTCACACCGTCATCGTGACCGCCGCTCACTGCATTGACGAGTTAGCCAAATTTTTCATTATTCGATTCTGGGTAAATATAGGATAGTTGGGACAAGGCCTAAAAATGATATTTTTCACCGAAAATAACGCAAAATGAAATATTTGAGGGTAGAACAATCTTATATGAACTTAAACATACGGAAATATTCGTGAATGACGGAAACTTTGGAATATAGATGTAACGATGATATGTCACAAACTTTCGTGTCTCTTAAGTACCAACCTAACAAAACAAAATCCCACATATCGTATGAAGAAAAAATCGAGGTTGACATGACAGCTTGCGATCGCTTCAGAAAGTTCGTGAAAGCATGCGAAATTAAATGTTTTAGAGTAGAACAAACCAAACCAGACCAACCTTAACATAACCTACTACAACCTTATCACATCATTGTGTGTAGTTTTCGGTGAAAAATATCATTGTCCCGATTATCCGATATTTACAATAAGTCTTTCATAGCTTATTAAGTGTCAAAATAGCAACTGTTAAATGGAGTTTTGTTAAATTCAGAAGAAAGGATGAGTGATATTAATCTATTTCTGGTTCTGGTGCATTTTGAAGGCGTCAATTTTACACTGTACAGAAACGTCATACGAACTTACCATGGACGATTATGAAAATTTTCAATAGACAAGCAAAACGATGTTAGCCTCCTTTATGGTATTGAAACTAAAAAAAATATTTATTTCATTTTTATTTAAAAAGAAAAATATTCGTTTTATTACAAATGATAAAATGCTTTTTTTGGTTCTAGTCCATTTTAAAGGCTTCAATTTTACTCTCTACACAAACGTCGTGTTAACTTACCATAGACGATCATGACATTTTTCAATAGACATGCAAAATGATGTTAGCCCTCTTTATGGCATTGAAACTAAAATAAATATTTATTTCATTATTATTTAAAAAGAAAAATACTCTTATTATTACAGATGATACATTTTATCAATTAAGCAATGATATGAATTAAATAAATATTTGTTAAGCCTAAAAAAATTATGTATGAAGTTTTGATTTGTTGAGAAGGCTACAGTTTGAAAATGACGGTAGGTAATTTCAGACTATAAGGGTGAGGGTCTCAATTTTCAATTAAATTTAACTGATGGTAGACACAATAATAAATATTATTTAATATATAATATAACAATAATTTTATGTTGTTTGTGATGCATATTATTTCGTTACTCGGTGTTAAAAAACTTTGTAATGTAAATATGTGGATAAAATAAAATATTCTGTAACTGAATACAATCCAATTAAAATGGAGTTCCACCAAGTAAATGACAATTCAGTCAATAATTATATGGAACCAATCAATGTTGAAGTAAAGCGCTTCAATAAATCTTCAGGTGTCCGTCACTGCACGTCTTTCATAAGTGAGTATTTTTTTATGAAATTTGGTATTTTTGAATATAATAACAAAGTTGGGCCACCGAAATTCATTCAATGTAATTCTTGGAGATATAACCGCATTCTATTCATTTGCATTATAGGGCAAATATTTACAATACTAATATTAAAATTGTGTTCACAAAATTAAATTCTGTGTTTTCTTTATTAAAAGTAGAGAATCAACAGACCAATTTGCGATAAAGCTATATCAATTACACGAATATTTGCAGATGTAACCGCCTTTACTCACCCTTTAGTTAAAAATAATGTTTGGCACATACAATTTAATGGGAAAAAGTTCTGATTTTTCTTCTTACCAAATTGAATAGGTATTTGTGTGGAGATATTGCCGTCCTCATGAATTATTGTTGAATTCCAGAACCTATGCCACCCAATGGAAAATCCGCGCCGGTGCCACTAACAACATCGTAGGCGGGCAAGTCATCCAAGTCGCCAGATTCATCCAGCACCCAGGATTCAACTCACGTCTGGACAATGATATCGCTCTGATGTTCTTGGACACAAAATTAAATCTTGGAACAGAAGTCGCCATCGCCACTTTGCCCTCGCAGGATGCCACCGTCCCCGATGGGGCTGCAGCATTTATCACTGGATGGGGAAGTCTTATAGTAAGATATTGCGAAAATTGTTACAAGGACATAGCGGTTATGAAAATGTACTATGTCTTGACTAAAGTTAACACAGTACCAAAAACCTTTACAGCATTTTTATGTAACTGTTAGGTTAAGTAGCGTAGAACAAAAGATTCTATATAATGATTAATTCAAAATAAGATGTAGAAAGTGTACTTCTTCAACCTCAACAGATGCGTCGAATGTTGGACCATTAATGAGTACAATTTGGCATTTCACCATCAACATAATGGTAAAATTGAGAAATGTCCATGTTTCATATATATTTGGATTCGTTGATAAAAATTCATACAGAAAAATCGTGTCTTAAAAATTATTCCATTCAAATAGTCTCAGTGTAATAGTGTCACAGTGCTATCTAACGTTTAAATAGTAAAGCTATGATTACGAATTTTTGACTTATGACTCTATTTTATTGTAGGTGCTATATATATATTTTAAATTTTGCTATTAGGAAGGCGGCAGTAGCATTGCTGTCCTGTACAAGGTCACCATCCCAATCGTCAATCAACAACTGTGCGTCAACGCACACTCTGGCTTCAACCCGGTTACCGGCAATATGATCTGCGCCGGTCTTCTGGGAGTCGGCGGACAGGACGCCTGCTTCGGAGATTCTGGCGGCCCGCTCACCGTCGGCGGAGTCCTCATAGGAATCACTTCGTGGGGAAGAGGATGCGGCCAGGCTCAGTACCCTGGCGTCTGGACTAGAGTGCCTGCATTCAGAAATTGGATCGACTCTAACAATATATAAATCATTTTTGGGAATTAGGATTATTGAGATTTTGATATTGAAATTCCATCAAGCACCCTCAGTCGATGTCTTAAATCATTTTTGGGACTTACTTTGTGTATAATAAATATTTACGTTAACCCTTTAGATTGTGAATTAATTATTCAAAAACAAACCATTTTATACTATTTAATTTGGTAACCGGACTAAACAGAACAGGAAAAAACAGAACAATTTGATGATAATATTTTTGTCATATCTATTATTTATTGAACATATGTGATTATAGACATGAGTGACTTCCCATCGAGTTTATTTTTGTGATTTTCAAAATTTTTGGCGAATCCGATATTTTTATGCAAACAAATTTTAAAATATTTAAAAAAAAGTGCCTTGTATTATATGAAATAAACAGTACGGTAATTTGCAAATATTTGTGTTTAATATTTATTTCATATGTTCATAAATAATGTATTATTTTCAACTTGTTCTGTTTTTACTGTTCTGTTTAGTTATGGAACCATTTAATTTATAGTGTGTATAAAATATAAATAAAACTTGTGTTTGCCAGATAAAAGAGTGTCACTCTCATTTCTATTCTCCTAGTTGGAGTTTTTGTACAAACATTTTACTACATAAATTGTTTCACTAATGTACTGTATGTTTATTTAAAGAACTTTTCAATTAAAAAATAAAACTAGAAATACACATGGTCCTGTAGTTGATTGCTAAACGATCTTGGGTGTCTGTACTATTCTGTTGTGTAGTCAAAGGTTCAAAGCCTCAAATGAGCAATTTCATACGTTGATTTATGGATTTGTGTCATGGATATCAGGATGTTTTTTTCCTATTACAAATTGAACACAACTGAAATTAGGTTTATAAGTAAAAGTTAGGTCAGTTCATAATTGTATATTCCATAAGAAAACATATCAATTAATTAATTAGATAAGACTCATGAAAATAACAATAACATTCTCAATGTTAATCATCGACATTTTTGCCAAATAATAACATTTTATTTAAACCTAACTTTTAAGTGGGTAGGAAAAGATGTCGGCGTCCTTGGCGTAGTTGGTAGCGTCGTTGGCTACGGTTACGGATGTCTCGGGTTCAAATCCCGGTGCGGACGGTTTTCATAAATTGATTTTTCAATCGATTTGTGGATTTCTGTTTGTAGTCTGAGTGTTTGTGATGTCTAAAAAAATTCCCTCCCTTCTATCCGATCCTCACGGGACTTAGCGAGAGCGATTAACTAACCACTAGTTCTGTCCTAGCCCTATCCCTACTCTCTTAAAAAAAAAGAAAGGTTGGGCAACTGAGTAACAAGCAGTTCTCATAGAAAAATTCTGTTGAGATACCTCCATTAGGAGGCCATATGCTCCACGTTGGGAGCGGACATGGATTAAAAAAAAAGGAAAAGATAAGTTAGTAATAAATATTTATTTCACATCGTTTATTACTTTTCATTTGAGTATAACAATATTTATATAATAAAACAAAAAGATAAATTTATGTTTGATAATAGTATATTAAAGCCTCTTTATGGAAAGTTCCTAAACAGACTTTGGAAATCAATCCATGAAGTCAAAAGGTGAAGGGCAGGTTTCAAAATATAATTTAGTCTCTTCGCAGTAAGTTGTATTTGTCCATGACTCCTCAGGGCAACTCTGTAAAAATAAATTGATATGATATGGTTTGATTAGAAATTAAATAACTACCTATGTCCAATGGAAAATGAACATAAAATTATCTGAAAGAAGAGAGAAAAATCTGCTTTGGAAATCTTCAACTAGGTTCCACAAAATTGTGACATTTTCAAACCGGCGCAGGTTGAGATGTTGTATATTTGAAGTGATTTACATAAGGCTCTTTGTCCAATTACCAACCTTCATACCAAAGATCGTTTACAAGAGCAGCATTTGATAATAACAAAGATTTTTTATCCATGTCTGCTCTAGACGTAGAGCAGTTGGACTAATAATGGGACTTATATCAAGAGAAGTTGTTCTACGGGAACTATGTGTTACTCAGTCAGTCAATCATAATATGTCTGTGTATTATATGTATAAGCATATAAGAATAGGGTTAGAACAAGAATAGTGGTCAGCTAATCGCTCTCACTTTGTCCCTTTTTTAGGATTGGATGGGTGAGAAGGAATTAAGACATCATGGATATCTAAGCCTTCACACATAAATCAAACAATTGATTGAAAGATCAATTTATGAAACTGTCCGTTTGACCCTGTGAGCTCTGTAACCGGATTTGAACACTTGACTACAGACCCGGCATAAATACACATAATACATGTATTCATTCATTCATAATATTGCCACCATTCTGATGAATCTTAAACGATTTTGAAATGTCACATGATTACCACCAACCAGCGTTACCGAGTCTTTACATAATATGTATCTATCTTTGAGATTTTATTTCGTGAAATTGACTTCTTAATACATTTCATGGAATTTAACAACTCATGATATGGGACTGTGATTTTTATTTTCTTCCCAAAAAACTTTTTTATGCAATTTTCAAAGTTGAGGATATGAATTATTTGATCAATAAGAAATCAATAAATTGATTATAATTTACAGTCACTAACTACAAAACCCTTATATGTTAGTAAATTCAATAATTAAAGAGTGCTTAGGAGATTTACAACAATAATTTATGTCAAATGATGTTTCTCAAGGAGGCAAAAAATATAAATAATTACCAAGAACACTGTTATGAACACACAGTCCAGATGTCGTATATATTGGCACATCTTCTTCCCTTCAGATTTCTGCAGACACTTCTTCATTTTGTCCTCGACACCGATAAGTGGCGATTTAGGGTAGACAGTCTTTGCAAATGATTTGAGTGTGGCCATATCAAAAGTTTTATTGGACATTAGTAATTTATGGTTTGTTAGAATGCATTCGCTGAAATTACTCTGAAAATAAGAAAAGAATAGCATATAATTTTTACTCTATTGTTCTTATTAGGAAATACTTCTTTTTTCTCTATCAATATTTACTAATTACACACTCTTTGTTACATATTTTGTTGTTAGCTAAACTTCTTACGGCTTCTTAACTTATACCACCACACGTTTGCCATTAAGACTCAATTGTGCACCTCATTTTTGCCACGTTGTTGGGTGTAGTATTCAAACTTTGGGAAATATTTTTTGACCCATGTTCACTCTCAATAAGGAGCACATGGACACCTGAGCTCAGAAAGGATCAGGAAAGAAGGATCGTGTTAGGATATGACTAGTAATTAGGTTAATGCTATGCCCCATTTTCAGGATCAAATAAGGGTTGATATCCACCAACAAATAAGGGTTGGTGGATGATAACTTAAAATCAATAAATTTTAATACATCATTATTAAATGAAATATATAAGATTAGATAATAATATTTAAATGTTAAAAACAGTATGAAATATAGCAGACAGCAGACATGCATTGTTGGAGAACGATTTAATACAAACAACTTAATGTTTAGGTTGTCTGACAAGTTTTATTTTGTTTTTCAATAAAAATAATAGAGTCACTTGTTTACCTCTATTATTAGAATTGTCGCGAATCACTTGCTTTCCCACTCAGTGTTATGTCAATAGCAGGTGGAGTGAGAAAACTGCGGAGAATTTAATTGGAATTGATCTGTGAACCATTTTTTTACGTGATGTAGTGAAACAACTCAAATGTGTGATTCAGTAAATGCGAATTGTAGAGGATGATCTTTTGATTCATGACTAAGTGACTCATTTCCCATATCTTATTAGATAATTAACATTGTTTTAAAGTGACATCCAACAAAATAAAATACACTTTATCACACATTCTCACATGTTTATTCTCACCATATCATTTTCTGAATGCACTTTTGCTGATAGATATTTTGAGCATGCACTATCTCCAACTGCTTCTTCCAATTCATCCAATAGCGGGCAGCAAGCATGCGGTGTCTAAAATTTAAAAACATCCAACATTGAGAAACCTGTTCAATATATCATTCATCGAATCTTGTTGCAGTGTTCGTGACTTGTATGGCGATCGTCCGGGGGAAAAGGTTAAAAGTTGGAGCCTGTAGATTTTAAAACAATTACAGCTCTAATTATAAATAGTATTATTGGTGATTTGTTTTTTTAGTTTTATTGAATTTTTGAGCCCTGGGCAATTATGCTGCGATACGCTGTTAAAGGGCTGTGTAAAATAACAATGTAAGCTTTACAAATATTTTCCACTAATTATAAAATTTAGTAAAATATGGTACTCACAGCTTTTGGAGGCTTTTCACACGTTTTAATTTGTGCCGTCACCATCTGAAAATACTAAAGATCAAATTTTGTACATTTCCATACACTAACATATATTATTATAAATATATTAAAAACCCCGAATTTTCCTTTTGGCATCTTCAGGTATTCGAGTACATACCCATAATATATGAACTCAAACTGAAGAAAATTCTGAATTTCGAATGAAGAAAAATTAGTATCACTAAGCTTAGGAACTGTATTGATATCTGAATTATTGTTGCATGAAAGACTAGCACAAACTAAAAATATCAAGCTTAAACATAATATCGACATTTGTTCAATTTGACCTATACGAGAAATAGAATCGTTACAAATTTTGATTTAAAATAGCGATAGAGCATTTAGCAAAACAATACAATTGATTACCGTGGTGTGAAATTTACATTAACCTAGAAATTATTATCCATTTCAATGTCTCAATAGAAATTTTGTTTACATTTTAACAGGTTATAATATTTGTTTCTGGTCCATTTTGAAGGTTTCAATTTTACACTGTACACAAACGTGGTATGGATTTACCATAGACGATTATTGAATTTTTCAATAGCAAGCAAAATGATGTTGGTTCTCTTTATGGCATTAACACTAAAATAAATATTTATTGCATTATTATTTAAAAAGAAAAATGCTCATATTATTACAGATGATGAAAAGCTTTTTTAATTAAGCAAGGAAATGTGTTAAATAAACATTTGTTAATCCTGAAAAAAATTGTTTGAAAGTTTTGACTTGTTAAGATAGGTATTTTTTGAAAATTACGGTAGGTACTTTCAGACTTTATCAGGGTGAGGGTTTCTACCCTGCATTTCGAAATATAATAAATCTCAATTTTCAACTAAATTCTGATGAAGATACAATACTATTTATTCATATAATATTAATTCATGATATAATCCATTCTATTGGGTGGTTAAATATTTTTATATAGACAAAGCAGACTAAAAATTACCAAAAATATTTTTTTTTTTACAAAATTTCTTTTAACATTTATTAATCATAAGAAAATGTTTGTTGATCGAATTTTGTCACCGAACCAAAATATAAAATGAATAAACAACATTTAGAGTTGTAAAATTAAAATATTCTGAATTCATCAATAATTTTTTACTTTGCATTATTTTACGGTAAATATTCGCTTACCACGTGGCCTAAAAAGTTTTAACAATGAAAACTAGATATCGAAAACTTAGGTTGTGTTAGCATTCTTAGGCCACGTCTAGTAATACGAATATTTACCTATTTTATATGATCAAAGATATTATTTATAACATATCTTAAAAATAAAGCACAATTAGTTTCGTACTACTTCCACATTTTTATAATGTTCAATTTTATTGATCAATCAACATTTTTATATTGATCATTATAAAAATTTAGAAGTATTACAAAAAAATGTGTTTTATTTTCAGAATATAATGCCATTCCACAAAGAATTGACAGTTAATACTTTAAAAGTGATACAACATACCCTATATAATCAAGATCCTATATAACGAAACTCATACCATACCCGATAATGAAGAAGAAACTAAATGGATATTTATTATAAATGATTGAAAGTATTTATAAAACTATTTTATATTGATTGCTTATCTGCATTTTTTTTGTGCTGTTTGAGAACCTTCTTTTATCATACATGTCAATGGCAATGTAACTATCGAACATATTATTTATTTGTAAATAACAATTTTAATTTGTAGGAATTTTAATATGGACTCCAGATAATAGATTCATATTCAAGCGTACTTAGAACCAAGGGAACTGTATAAAGTGCGAAACACAGTTGGGTTTTAGAATGGTTTAATTTGCCTTATTATAAACCCAAGAAGTTTGCTTACATACATAGCAATGGAATTAATACGTGAATGAAATGTGAAAGAAGAGTCAAACATGATACCGAGATCAGAAAGTATTATTCGAGATCACATAGTTATATTTAAATAGGAAATCTTGAGCGAGAGAAGAAAATGCAAAAACATTTCGAAATGTTGAATTCGACTTTGTTTTTTATAAACCAATTAATTCAAAATCGAATCTATGGTATGAATAGTACAATCTGACTCATTATTGATAGGGAAAAACAGTTTAAAATTATTAGTAAAGAACAGATACTTTCTTCCACTCATTATGTTCGATATCTATAACACGCGAAAACATAAATATGATATTTTTAAATTAATTCAAATTATACGTTAGATTTGAATATTAACTTTTTATAATATGTTCAAACAAAAAATTCGTTGATTTTTTGAAGTTTGTTTTATTTGTCATGAATATAATTTTATACATTTCTTATATATTATTTTTATAAATCATACATTCTTAGTACTGTAATGAACACATTGCCTAAAATTCAGAAACCCTAATTTACTTGTGGCAAATTTTAGTGCATTCTGCTTTATTTAATTTAGACTGTATATAGTTTAAGTTTCAACAAGTTTCATTATTCATGAGAGAAAAATGTGCCAACGTTAATTAAGTAAATAAACAAAACAATCTATTATTGCCAAAAGACATGGTTCTATCACTCTCCGATAAAATAAATCTCAAAACACATATGCTGAATACTGAGATAATTTTGACAATTCTGACGATGGCATGAAATTCAAATAGTTATCAATTATATATAATAATTCTTGTAGAACTAAATACTTTGCTATGTTTACTTCATTACAATGAAGTTTTACCAAGAATATGCCAATTCAATTAATTTTTGTAAATAGAATAATCGTGCTTGACACAGTGGTGTTTCTTTATGCTCGATTTTGATGATTGGTTATGGAGGGATAAAAATATTATCATTAAGTCACCCATTGCCGTATAATTATTAGGCAATCAATATATCTGCATTTTTTAAATCATATTATTTCTATAATTGTAGATGTCAACCGAAGTTGCTTGATGTAATTTCAATATCAAATTGAATTGTTCAAATTTTGTACATTTACATGTCGAACGAATGAACGGTTAGTTTGAGCTCATTCGTATATTCGAATGCCTGAAGATGACAAAAGGCTAAACCCGAGTTGTTGGTGATGAAATAAATGGAAATACACAAAATTTTGACAGTTCAAATTCAATCTATTTCTATAAAGAAATTTTTTATGATATATTTACCGTGACAGCAGTTATAGTAACAATAAATAATCCCCACATTATAAAGAACCAATAACAAATTCCAAATGAAGAATGATCTGTTTTACATTGCATATTCACTTTTATATAATGCTTTGAATGTCATTAAATTATTTTATTATTTGGAAATACCCAAAGCAATCAAATAATTATATTTTTTTACAAATTGCATGATTGTAAAAGTGTTGTATTTTACTTGTCACACTTTTGCTCTACTACAACATTGTTGTTTTTTATTATTAGCAATTTTACGTAATACTTCCTGGGCATAAAAAACTTGTGTGTAAATTATACCTGTGAGAGGAACACGCCAAGTTAATTTTTTAAATATATTGTCACCTACATTACAAATTGTTTACTAATACAATGCAGCAAATAGAGCCAATCAAAGTTTTGAGTTTTGATTTCTGCCCATGTAAACATGTAGTGTACAAAATGTAAATGCAGTAATATGATTCAGAATGCTGATTATATCATTTGGGAATGTTCAGTCATGAACAACAAACAGGAATGGATCTGTCAAATTGGTTGCATCTAAGGAAAGTTATAAGGCATTCAAAGAGTTCATGGCGTCTTATGGAAAGCGAATGGAACTCAAAACCATAAACTCCTTTTTTTACTTGACTTTCTGCACTTTAAAACTTGAAGTATAAGTTAACATAAGCTAATTACTAGTCGTGGCCAGGCACCATCCTTCTATCTTTACTCTCTGCACGTAAAGTGACTCAATAGTAACCAATTCTTTTTTTTTAATATCTTAATACTCTTATATGATTTAAAAAAATATGTGGCATTACAGCTGATAGCCAATGCTACAAATATTTTGAAAATTAGAAAATCATACGAGATAAACTCAATGAGAATTTTTAAAGTCACTTATGACCAAGATCACAATTTTAAATTGAAAAATCTAAATTTGATATTGACCTTGCTGGGACTTGAACCAGGACCCACCTGATCGCCAGGGCAAATTACTTACCACTAGATCACAGAGGTCGACATTTAGAGGAATTCTCGAGGAACAGCTCCATTTGAGAGACTCAAAAAGGCAATCTGGTTCAAATAGAGATTGAATATGACTGAAAACTGTTTGTTACAATGGATGACTTATTAACTATTTTAAATAAACATGAATTGAATGAAATTAATTTGAAACAAACAAGATTAAAAAGTATCTAAATGTATACGTATTTTGTGATGAGTTGTTTTGAAAAAGTAAAATTTTAATTTGATGTATTTAAGCATAAAACTCTGTTACTGGTTTAATTGTTTTCAAAATATACCATTGGATGTATTTTAAAATTTATTAAAGACTAGACACTAATAGATCCTCGGCAGTAATGCTTAACACCTTTCTGCCGGATGTAATAATGTTTGTGTTTCCTCTATTTATTTATTATGTTGGTAAACCTTCATGCTTTTTACTGCTGTCATTAAATAATCTGTCTAACGTCAACAATGTTGGTAGTCAACAGTATTACCTACCTCGAATTTTGTTGTGTTCTTTCAAGATTTTCTCTACACTCACACTAAGTATTAGAGTGATTGTTATGATACTTCTTGTGATGAAATGTTACTTCGGACCTAACATAATAAATATCTATAGAATAAATTCAAAAATAATTGTCTTCTGCGTAAAGGCTCTATTAGTGTATATTAGTATCTAATAAATTTTTGTTTTATATTACTGGCATATATGAATGCAAAGTGTAAGTTATTATGTATGAGATCTAGAAACAGATGTCACTGTATTTTTAATAGTAAGAGATAATATTTTTCTTAAGCCTACTCGTTTCTTCCCACGTCATACTAGCATCTCTTACTTATTCAGTCGCCCAACCTCTCTTTATCAGAGATAGGAAAGAATAAATAATAGTGCCATGATAAAACTAGTGGTTAGCTAATTGCTATAGGTACACACCGTTTCTAGGATCATAGGGTGGGATGAAATTTTAGACCTCCATGCCAGCAATCCATAAATTGATCAATTCATAAAACTCTCCATATTAGGATTGGAAACTGTAACAGCGAAGCTTGACTATAGAACCAGCATGTCTTTTTTCTATTTATTGAAATAATTAAGTTAAAAGTATCGATATGTTTTGTTTTCACGTGGAAGGCTTTTTATTGTATTTTTAAGTACAGTTTTATGTATTTTATTTCATAAAACTGTTTTGACAAAGTATATTTGAGGCACCAAGCAACTGTCAACATGCCGGGCCCTTAGCCAAGTGATTAACATTGTTCACTTTGGTTACGGTACTCACAGCTCAAATCCCAGTAAGACCACTTTCATTTACAATTGGTTTATTGATTTTTTTTTAAAGGAATGGGTGTCTGTGATGTCTACATTCCCTATGGAGCATAGCGGCAGCGATTAGCTGACCACTATTCCTGCCCTAGCATGTTGATTATTTACACGATTTATATTTTAAAAATTATATGGCTCTGGGAGGATCTCTGTCCCTGAGGTGTTAGTGTGATGGCATTGAATTTCATGTTAAATCTAAAACAGATTTTGATATTTGAGGCATCAAAGTTAGCCAAAGGTAGCTTTGCAGTTTTTTAGGAGGAAGAAAATTCTGTTGCTATACTTTTGACAATAAATATTGAAGTGAAATATTTTATACATACTAAAACCCATCAGGAATACTTAAAATTGCATTTAACTTTATTAAGGCTCTAGCATGAGGTACCAATATGCTCTCGGCCCGTTTTGATAGTGAGTTTTTCCTTTGGCTGTTTTTGATAGTGAACGATGAACTTTTGACCTTTATTGATACTGAATGAAAGGAAAATAAAACAACCAATGCATATTGAGTAAGTAAGATTATCATGATTTATTGAAAAATATGTAACTCAAACAAATAACCACCCAAAAAAAGTTTATAATTATAATTTCACAAAAAATTCATTAATTTTATTTTTATACAAGAAAATAAAATCATTAAAACAGAAAACATTTCGTAATGATTTCATATTATAATATGGGGTGGACTTCACAATCATTATCAAGTTTTATTAGGGTTTTTTGAGATTTACTGTTGACATAGGGTGGGGTATATCGGTCTGTTTGGTTTAGTGGTTTAGCGCCTCATTTCTTCTTTTGCTTGGAATAGCATACCAAAATGACTATATGTATTTTTTTTTTGTTTGATTTATTCCCAATCATATTTAAAATAAAGCTTATATTGTTTAGGTGTACTGTAATCAGCACTCATTAGATTAATCAATCACCTTAATTTATTTATTCCCATGAATTTCAAGAAGTGGCATGTGGCATTTTCAACAAAAACCATAAAACTGTGCCTCACATTAGGGGCATATACGGGATAAAAATATATAAACGGGGGTAGGTTTACCCACACGGCACAAGAACCTGTGGGATTAAATTATTAATGCAGCACTACAAGTCGAGTAACATTTTTTTAGGTTAAGTGGAAATGTTCAGGTTTTGAAACAGTAACATCTTTTAATGGAAGCAGTTTTTAAATTTTCATGTAATCATTCATAGATTATAGCTAATTTTTAATAAACATGTCAGTTGATTAAAGTATTACTTGCAACACTGTTCCACAAAGTTTACTACATATATAGTGTGGATAGGGGGTGCCAGGGGCGTGGTTATATGCTATATCGAAATGTGAACCTTTTTTCTCACCATTAAGGGCTGCATTTGAGATTTTTTAAAAAATAATAAGAAAAGAAAAAAGACAGCCCAATGCATGACACATTTTAATGGTTAAAATATATTTTATTAGAACTAAAATTAAAATTAATTTACACCTTGGAATAACATTTCTTCAATACATTTCTGGTGCTTGCACAGTTATCACTTTGAATCCATGCATGCTCCGGGCAATTCTGTAACATTGATTTTAAAAAATACATTATCATTAAAAAATACAAAAACTTGGCCCATATCATTAGAGCTAGAGTTTTCAATACTGGACAAATAAATTGATCGTTCAGTTCATTAATTAGACAAATCCAGCAAAAATAAATTTGAGATAAACATGCAGTTATATGTAACATTTTGCGCTCTTCCTGATTCAGTACTCAGATAACTAAAAAAATGTCACAAATAAGTTAAAGCAGATAGCCTTCTAAGAATTAAATAAAATTTTGATATTCATAAGTTGGTGTCTTTGGTCTAGTGTTAAGAGGTTTGCCCGAGCGATCAGGTGGGTCCTGCTTCAAGTCCCAGCAAGGTCAATATCAAATTTTTAATTTTTTTAAATCTTGAATATGCGTGAATTATAAAAACTTCCATCGAACTTATCTCATATGATTTTCCGAATTTCAAAATATTGACTAGACAAAATGGCGCATTGGCTATCAGCTGTAATGCCAGATATTTAAAAAATATATTGGTGAATTTATGATTTGGTGTATGTTTTTATTAAAGAAATATAACAAACCAAAGCCATGGTGATCCTGAAACAGTTGGAAAACTTTGAAGATTCACATTCTTCAGTGGCAGTCAATTCGTCAAAGCACTTCTTCAAAGTCATGTCAATCGCAGTCTTCCATGTCATGTCGTACTGCTGCATTAAGAAATCTTTGATAGCTGTTTGGTTGATTTTGTTATTAGGCAAGGATAGGTTGTATTTTGCTAGAATGCATGTGAAAGGTTCGCACTGGAAAAAATGGTGTTAATTAATACTATATACCAATTGAGGTGGCTTTATATAGTACAATATTATATATCGATGGCTTAAAGCTGGGGTCTCCAAACTGCGCCCGCTAGCACCACCAATCCGGCCCACGGTAGCTGACCGGGCATGGCCGGTATCCGGCTCCCCGTAGTTTTCTCACTTTGTGTGACAAAACTACGAAGTGCCGAAAGTGAAAAAAGCCAGGTGCAAATCTATGCAACTGATCAACCAATTTTTTTTATCGAAAGGATTTAATATGAGTGTATAAATCAGGCAGAAGCTGGTTTTCTCCTTGTCGGCTATCAGCCATATCTTGTGCTTGACACTTGCCCGTAAGTACCAACCAAATTGATAACTACAGTGTGTTGGTATGATGAGCTTGTCAGGTATTGGCCCTTGGGACTTAGTGGAGGAGTCAGTGAGGCCCTTAGCCTAAAAAAAGGCTTAGTTTAGAGATTCCTGACTTAAAGCAAACAGTGATATGGCATTTTAATATAATACCTAGTTTTCCCAAAAAAGTTCAACATAACATATCTACACCTGCAAATGACAAAAAACTAAATCAGATTATGTGAATGTATTATGAGAAGTTGATAGATTGATTGCAAATGCTCCAACTGTTTCCTTAACAATTTTACACTTGGTCACTTTCTCTTGTATGACGATTTTTTTGAGTAACCAATTCTAGCTCATTCAATAGCAGGGGTAAATAACAATAAACATACCTATGCCAAAAAATATGATTTTTCAGTTAAGTGTTTTTTGTGAATAAAATTATAGATGTACCAATTTAACTTGGCCACTAGTGAGAGTGCCACCGCCACGTTAGGAATGTTGCCATACTCAACCCGAACTGAAATTTCAATCAATTCCAAAGGTGATATTTTAGCGACGGTTATTAAAAGTAGACAAGATATTCATTTTGCATAAAATGGCAATTGGAGAAATTAATTCTAGAATGATAATTCTAGTTCCAAATTCAGCTGTGGCCAAGTAACGTTGGTAATACAAAAAAGCTTTCCTATTTAACTAAAACGGTTTTTATTGACCAGATATCGCTTCAGCATTCTATTATTATATCTCGGCATTATATTAGTCAGACCTGTGAGCGATAAATAAATAATCTGAATCACATTATGTGATAATAACGCAAAGAAGTAAAAATAGTTTTCGTTATGGAATGTTTTCATTTGAAAAATATCATCGGTAAATATGTTTTACAACATGCTATTGTTTTTCTACTTGAAAAATTACTGAATGCTGCCAAAAACAATGCCATTATCTAGGTAATTTAATTTCAGATAGGAAATTGGCAAAAAATTAAACATTAGATTAAAGGAAATCAATAAATTATGCGAAATACGAAAATCCGTTGGCCATATCTTAAATTTACTCTATGGTTTGTTCTTAGAAGTTCCATTTGACATATTACGATGACCTTTTGATACCGATTTTATTTCGTATTTCGCGCAAATTATCGGTTTACTTGATTCCTATGTAACTATGACATTTTGGCATTTTCCTATTCGTAATTAAAACTCCAACAGAATTGCATTAGCCGTATTTAGTAAATTTTCGAGTAGCATATTGTAAAGCATATTTACCATATCATCGAACTGGGATTGTTCAGGAGAATTAAAAAATAAACAAATAAAATTTAGTACCGGAATTTTTTCAGTTGAAGTCGCAAAGCCGTCCCCTTTAAGTTTACACTCCATTACTAGATCTCCAGTCACAAATGTCGGTAGAGCTAGACAACATCTTTCCGGAAACTTGAAGAAAAAATGTTAATCAACAATTACTGCATTGATATTTTATTTAAAAATCACATAACCATAAACGATTCCCATGTTGCATTTCAACTGCAAACCGGAGTACTTCACTTGGGCAAATTTTCCAGGACGTAGAAGAATCTTGATAATTTAAATATCAAACGAAATTTAACCATTCCGAAAATACACTTCATTACATTTTTATTCCCAGATAAGAAGCTTGTTTCTCCTTATCGTGGCACGATCGATAGATAATCTTTTTCGCGTGACATCTTCAACCCATGTTATAGAGAACTATACTTTTAATCCAAGTCATTAAGAATAAGAAATCGGTTTTTTTCTCATTTCGTGAAAATCGTTAATCGTTTTTCGTCGCCTAAAAAATATGAAATATTGAGATTTTTTTACTAAAAACCGTATATAATAGAATTTATTTTTTGCTCTATTTTAATATATATATATATTCAGTATAACTCTTCTTTAAATATCAGTTTCAGAAAAAATGTGAGAAAACGAACTCTTTGGGACATTTCAAAGATCTTTATGGAATCGTTACATTCAATTAATTGCAAATTTTCTTTTACTAAAAATATTTTTTGTACGATTTTGTCTTAGACATCAAATCTCGGTAGCATATACTAGCTGTCGCTCACGACGTAATAAAAAACGCCGCTGCTCTTTAGTTTCCATACTGAAGGACTGATTGTTATTGTTATTTTTGTTTGTTTGCCTCGGAATTTACGTCACGTTGGAACTGTGTGTATTGTTAGGTATGTGTGTGTGTGCAACATTTTATTTTATATACACCGCGGACGTTTAGGTCATGAAAAAATTTCTTACTTACATGTGATACGTGATAATAATAAAACGCCTACAGACCGGTCTCGGTTATTAAATATAAGGTTATACGAGCAGACATTTTTAAAATAAGATATTATTGTATCTACTTACGATTTTGCCTTGTGTCAAACATTCTGCGGTTATGTTCTCAGCTCCACGTATCTAAATAATAAATACCTCTTCATTTACTTTCACAGTGAAACCATAAATTTGAACAATCGGCCATATTATAAGGTATCTTGGTATGTAATGATAATATTAAGTTTATTATGTTATATGAAATAAGAAATGAAAAGCCTTTATTATAAAAGAAAATGTTCCGTAAAATACAGTGGGAAAGTATTTTCCTGCAGTCCCACAAGAAATTCAGCCGCCCGAGTGCGGATGCTTAAAATACCGCCTTATTTGATAGTTTCAATAGTTCTGTTATTAATGTTTGAATCATCTTGATTATGACTAAATTTTCTTAAAATACTAGGATAACTATATTCCGGTTGCTTAAAATGTAATATCATTGTTTTAAGTTATCTTTTTAATAAACAAAATACTGTCGATCACCGACTGAAAGCGCCTGTACCCTTTCCCGCTGTTTGAATGCAGTTTCTGCAGTCCTGTTTCAAATGCATTAAATTGAGAGGTCTAGTATTATGACTCATAATCTCCAGCATATGCAAAAAAAAAATAGTCATGAATGCAGCATTATTCTCCGTGTTCACACCTACCACTTAATTTAAATTATAAAATATCTTTCTAAGCTTGCAAACTCCCATCTAAAATGAATGTGAACATTTTGTTCATTTTCAAAACTCATATTCTCTAATGCTCTATAATTTTCTAAGTTAGTAATCTTCATTCCATCCAATAAGAGTTCAACATTGTACTGTCATGGCCATCAGTGTTTGTTCACATATCATGGTGTAAGCGTCTGTTCTATGCATTTGTAACTGTAGCATGAAAACGGTTTTTTTGTGTTTGCCAAAAACAGAGATTCTTAGTTATGATATTAGAGTCCTCATACCTGCTATTACGGCTTTATTTCCAGCAATTCGTCAGAAAAATTCGACTAAAATTACGTACATTTTAAGCCTTAAAAATTTTAATTTCAATTAATTCTAGGAGGCCTAGAATAATGACTCATAGTGAGTAAAACTGGTACTGATCATTGCAAAAAAATGTGTTAGTATTCATAATGTAAATAATTTATTTCACGTGTTACGAATATTGTTGGAAATATGGTAATAATAACACACATGGTTTGAAAAGAATAAATGAATTTCTAAATAAATCTGGGCTTCGGGTCGGATTCGGGTAACAAATTTGATATTGAGACTCGGGCCAAAAGACATCAACGTTTACCACTGTACCACGGACCCGACAAGTCTATTCATACTTAATTAAAACTTCTAACGATTTTTGTAATAAATTATTATTTTTAGGATTTTCTTACCACAGCAATATTAATCGCTAAAATAAACAATGTTATTAAGTTTCTTAACATGTTAAATGTTGACACTATCACAGCAAACTATAAAATGCGTTATAAAAAAGTAATTCGTATTTTTATAGCGCTATTAAATTAGTAAGTTCCGCAAATTATGTTCAGTAAATAAATTGTCGAGCTAATTTACTGTGGATTAGAATTTACAGATATTTTTAAGCAAATATTTGTATGGGGACTTACTTACTCATTCGTAATTACACTGGGAGTTAAGCTCTGTCATACATACATAATAATTATATTACAAAATAAAATTAGTGCGTTAGTCATAGCTGTCAGTGAAGGTACACCGTTATCCGAGTGTAATAAGAATTGTCACCGAAAAAGACCTCGTTGAACGAATATACTTAAAACGAAATCCAAAATTATTAAGTAAAAAGGGATATGAATGGAGATGGGGAGGAGCGAGACGGAAACATAAAGCGCCATGAACGTGGGTGTGTAGGATTTGAAGCGGAAGTTGATGACTGCGCTATTGCGTATAATATTATATTTTTGAAACTTTTTAACTACCGAGAATACCATAACGAATACTCGGATAGCGAGTACAGAGGTCTGATTGTCCTTATTTATATTGATATAGTAGTACCGTTATATCTGTTGATTTTTCAAAAACATTTTTCTAAATTTATTAACTACGTAAATTATATTGAATTTTATTTTTCTCATAAAAAAACGATGTGTTCCTTCCACGCTAAACCTTTCAAAGAAATAATTATTATTGATTCATGATAGAAAGCTTGACAATTCGTGATAAAAATGACCTTCATTACTGTAAATGTAAACGTATCTACCAGCTTTAAGGGAATATAGTAGGGTTTTTCCGACCTCACTTTCCCCTAAATTTCATGAACTGTCTAAATTTTTTTGCTTCATTTAATATATAAATATTGAATGAAGCAAAATTTGCATTGTATTGAATATACAGATTTTTGAATTCATTGTACGAAAAAGGTAATCGTTTCCCATTTTTTTTTGCTGATCGCTGAAAGCGTAATTATATTATGATATACTTCTAAATAAAAAAAGACAACAAAGCACTCCATCAAATTTTTTTGAAAAATAAATAAAAATAATAAAAATACATAAATATAGTATCCATCATTCGGGGAAATGTTTTTATTACATTCCATTGTGATTCCGTCGGAGTCCGTCGTTTGACTCTACACCATGCTCGTTAGTTCTTTTAATTATATTTAATTAGTGATAAGGCGCTTTTATGATCGGTGCGTGGTGCAGTGGGCAACGTCGTTGGCTACGGTTACGGCAGTGATGTGCTTCTAAAATTCTATCAACCGGCTCGCACCTTGGAAAAACATCAACTCACAATTTTCACACAATTTTTTTTTAAATTAAAAAGGAAAAATTATCGTACATCACGTATTTATTCAAATTACATAATTTAAAAATAAGGTAAATTCATTTCAAATAGTGTTGTGATTTTCATTCGAAAATTTAACTGTGACGGGTTTTATTCGTCTATCATCTGCTACGTGACGGTGACTTCTGAGCCATGGCTTAACGAATGGTGTGGAATCCCACGAAGTTAGTGGTAAACCTATCAAATGAATGGTCATTAAGTCTGATATATGCCGAAAACTTAAATTTGTCCTTTTTTTCTGAACAAATAGTATTCATTAACGAAAATCCTCGTCCCGCAGAACTTATTGCAATTTGTATTAATATTATAATATTTTTAGCTTTTCTGACTGTTTCAGGAAATTCATCGCAATTATCTCTTAAAATATTATCGATTTAGTCTCTGAAATCATTTACATTTATTTTGAACTTCATAATTTTACTTATAATTCTACTATAAACGGCCGCAAGTTTTTACTTTATCCATATCGGATTAAGTATTCTGATCGTGTAAAAATTCGATATCGGAATTACGATAATTAAAAAAAGTCCATATATTAAGAACCAGCTCTCCGAACCAAAATTATTTTAGCAACCGGCTCGACAGAGGTGGTTGCGAACCCATAGCAGCACATCGCTGGGATACGGATGTCTCGGGTTCAAGTAACGGTACGGACAGTTTCATACATTGATTTTTCACTCGATTTATGGATTTCTGTTTGTAGGCACGGTTGTTTGTGATGTCTAAAATTCCCTTCCACCTCTAAAAACGGGGCGTAGCAAGAGTGATTAGCTAACCGCTAGTTTTTTCATAGCCCATCTTTCTATCCTTATATGTAATATATAGACGTATGAGTATCACACAGTTCCCGTAGAACAGCTTCTGTTGAGATAAGTCTGATAATGAGTCCATATATTCCACATTTGGAGCAGACATGGTTGGATAAAAAAAAGTGTATGACATTATCAAACGCTGTAATGAATTACATGCTAACTTAACTACATAATATTGAACGTTCGTCATTGGACAAACCTTATGTAACTGAATAACACGCTGTTCTCTTAGAAAAAACTTCTCAACAAATTTGAATTGTTAAATCATCATCCTGTTATTGGTTTGCATGATGCAAACCTAGAGCCAAAGCCTGTAAACAATGTCCTGAGTATGATAAACTTGTGATCACACAGTTTCGACAGCTTAAACGCGTGTCGGCCGATTATTGGCGGGACGTCGTGCTGTCTATAAATGTATTCTCTATTATGAGTCCATAAGCTCCACATGGTAAAAAAATAGATTGGTATAAAGAAAGATAAGAAAACTATAACTATAAATAATATATATTCCAGCGACAGCATTTTTCGTATCTTACGCCCTTTTGGTTGTACAACGTAACTATACAAATATGGTATATTTTATTCATTGTTAGCACGAGATGAATAAGCGATGTTATATTTTGACGCGAAAAATATTTATAATTTGGTAAATTGAGGGAAACACCGGCGTAAATTGTTTTACAAATATACTAAAAAAAAAAGGTAATTGATGTTGGCATTATAGAGATTAAATTTCGTCACCGCCCTCTATCGAAAGATCACCAAACTAAGTTTACACCGTTTTATTTAATTTAGAAATAAATGCTAAAAATATTGACAGCTTCGCGGCTCAATTGTCTAACGGAAGAGATGAAAAATAATTATTTTTGGGCTGTACGTTGGGAATTGAAGCCCCGGGATTACGCGTGTTATTTTCATCTTGAAATACTAAGGATTGAGGCTGGTATCGATCTGTTTTTATATAATACAGCGGCGTTATTAAACTGTAAAATAATAACAATTATTTGTCTTGATTTATTTGTCTATCTGTAACACTTTTGTAATGATATCTAATATAAAACCGTGTAATAGAAAAGTATTTTTCATCGAAATAGTTTGATATTTTTAAGCTAGTTTACTCATACAGTTTTATATTTCTTAGCGTAAAACCAATTACGCGATTAAAACCAAAAGCTATTTGTTCAACACTTTCGGTTAATTTTATCAGTGCTGCTTTACGGTAGCGACGATCATGACACATGACGAAGAGAATAAATACTTACATCGGATATGGGGGAGGGGGTGAGTTTGTGAGTAACTTTGAGATTAAGGAACGTACCAGATAGTTTGAATTGACTGGGTCACGTACTGCGGATGTGTCCGGAAAGCCTCAATCTTGCTTGCTTCTTCTTCCAACCAGTGGAATCCGGCGTTTAGGACGGAGCAAATCAATTCTCGGGTGACGGAAAATCGCGTGGTGGCCATAAACTCCAGCACAAGGAACGAGTATGGTCAAAGAAAAGAGCAATTCTTGAAATTGTAAGCTGATAAAAACACCTATTATAAACAAGATTTCAGCTTACAGTGTTTTGTTCATTAACTGTCATATCACATTGAAAGATTAATGAAAAAATATAAATGTGGTATAAATCAAAATATTTCTATTTTGAAAAATAAGCCACATCCAAGAATTTTGACAGGTGGCACTTTGTAATATACCAGTATATATATTTTAATTTAAATCTTTGAATGGAGATATCTCAACAGAAATTTTTCTACGTAATCGGCCTGTTACTCAGTTGCGCAACCTCCCTTTTTCGAAGAGAGTACGGATGGAAGGATAGGACTAGGACAAGACTAGTTGTTAGCTAATCACTCTCGCTACGCCCCGTTTTTAAGATCAGAATCTGATGGTTTCGAGAGAATTTTAGATACTACAGAAATCCCTAATTCGATTGATAAATCAATATATGAAAGTGAAACATACAGTTTTGTGAATCGACATGGATATCTATGATGTCTAAAATAACCCCCACCCATCCGATCTTAAAAACAAACACCAGTCTTGTCATTGCCCTATTTTTTTATACTTACTCTCTTCGAAATAAAGAGAGCTCGAGCGCTGAGTGACAAAGCAGTTCTCGTAAACAAACATATGTTTAGACAAGCTCCATTAAGAGACCATATGCTCCACATGGCGACCGACATAGTTAAGTTTTAAATTAAAATATATATATTATATATGTATAGATATAATATCTGACTGTCTGATGTAACGCCATCAAACAAATTTGAGCGGACGCTGATAGGTGGCACGGCCATTTAGTACTAATACGCTAATTAGTTTATAATTTAAAATAGAAATGAGACTTTAATTGAGAGTGGACATGGTTTAAAACTATGTATAGAAAAAAGACTTCACTAAACTACACTATGTTTACAAATCAGCATGGATATTTTATTGTATCATTTGCCTTACGGCGCATGCTTTTCTAGACCCGCTGTCTCTACGTCATAGCGTCGTATCGCGCACTATTGCCTCTCTCCGCTCAGCGCACTCCAATCGATTTCCCACTACATTTTCATCCCCGCCGCCTGTATACACGCGTACATTTTCCAGAAAGCTTTCGACATAACCTCAAAAAATAAATGTCAACTCTTCCCATCGGTATTGTGCAAGTGTCAACCCTGCAATATGTGTAATTACAACCGTGAGTACACAATTACTATAAATTTAAACGAAACATAAAACAAAACTCTTACAAACTGTTTCGGTTTCAATATTGATTGTTGCATATTTTTATATGTAATTTATTATGATTCGCCGATCGTTTTACTTTGACACCCACACGTATTGCGAGAATGACAGATAGTACCTTTCGGTTTTGAGACTGCCGTACAGCGATTTATTTTTAACACACCTTCAAAAATCAATGCTATTACTTATTCAAATCAATTAATCAATGCTTCTATAAATAATAAATTCCACAAATACCACTTTTAAAGAGTAAAGAAATAAAAAAAATCCCAAGACACTTGTCTAAGATGCACCATATGGTAAGAATTATTTCGTCTTTTTTGCTTATATTTCAAAGTTACTGCATGGAACTTTGACGCAGTTTTTACAGTAATTCTGTTTTCGTTGTCTTTGCACGTTTTCCATTGAATATATTTAAAAAATACTTTGGCACCTTATTTAATTTTTGGGTGCCGTATCCTTGGCAGTGTCCTTGACATATTATGTTTGGGAAAGCTGTTGCTGAATACGTATGTTTTAATAAATTAATTTCAAAGATTTACATAATGCCCTCAGACATTTATATTGGTTATAAATGATAACCAAAGCCAGTTTTAAAGTATTTTCATATTTTTGTCTTCATATGGGACAATATAAGTTAACTATATTATTTGAAAACCCCAATCATTTAGTGAAAATTATACAATCTACACCCATACTTTCTTAAAAACAACCAGCGAATATTGAATAGATTCTCAAATAGCTTCTTCTGAGTGAAAGCACTTCAATTAATATTAAATTCTATTAAGTATGTAATTGTACTTTGTGTTGGGAACCACTGGATGTTATAAAATACTTGATATAGCTTAGAAAATTGAACTAAAGATTTCGAATTTTAATAATTAGTAACTTAGCGGTGCATTAATAAGAATATTTAAAACGTAAAAAACATTTTATTAAATCAAATTCAAAATGTTATCTACTGATAAGCACTTTTTTAAATCTATCATTTTTCTTTGTTTAATTTCATGTATTTTATAGTAATAAAAAACTCGAACTTAGTTATGTACTTTTTTTATCCATAAAAATATTTGTCTTGGTTTTTCTGAATATCATTGAGCGAATGTTGTTAGTTGGCACTGCCACCTGGTATTTATAATACTGTTTATACATATTAGTCTTACTTTTAAGGTGTTAACTGTCAATTCTTGGTGGAAAAACATTATATTTTAAAAAATGAAACACAATTCATTTATACTACTTCCACATATTTATAATGATCAGGACCGGTTTCGCAGTTGATAATGTTCGTGATGAGTGAAACCGGTCCTGATCATTATAAATATGTGGAAGTAGTACAAATGAATTGTGTTTTATTTTTTAAAACATTAGTCTTAGGAAAATACAATGATATTGGTACCTATAATATATATTTATTATTGAATTAATTACTGTTAGTGTTGCTTTCTTTAACGGTGTACCCTTCCAACGTGGAGTATATGGGCTTCTTTGTTATCCGGTCGTTCAAACCCTCATTTTACAAGAGTGTAAAGCTATACTTATCTATATGATATTAGTTGACCTTTTATATTTCCTTTTTAAATTCACATTGCTTTTTCATTTCAAATTCACATATTACAGACGCTTACAAACAATTTTGCTTTTTTTAAAATTACTACTTCAGTGTTCATGTCTCCCAATGTGGAGCATATGGGATCCTTTGTTAGTCAGTCATAAAATCTCTCCTTGGCGGAGAGAGTAAGACTATACATAATTATTTATATAACATTAGTTAACATTTTGGTATAGAAGTAAGACAAAAACTTTTTAACAATTAAAAAAAAAACAATTAAGGACCTCTTCAGTAATTTTTATTAAATTATTTTAGTGATTCTAAATTTTATTGTACAATTTTCCCATTTGCTATTTTGAGTAATGTTGTTATTTTTTTAACTTATTTTACTTTTCTCACATAATTATAGACTTGATTACAGATTAGTAGTAATTGATTTGTAAGAGGTCCTTTATATTTTAATTGTAGACTATTTAATTTCGTTTACGTACCTGTAATTTCCTGTCATAGTTCTTGTAGCAATCGTTCGATTTGTTTTCCATGTCCGCTCCCAACGTGGATCATATGGTCTCCTAATGGAGGTATATCACCAGAATTTTTCTATGAGAACGGCTTGTTACTCAATTGCTCAACCTCTCTTTAATTGAAGAGAGCAGGGTTAGAAGGATCGGGCTCGGACAGGACTAGTGCTTGTCTAATCGCTCTCGCTACGCCCCGTTTTTGAATATCGGATGGGTAGGAGGGAGTTTTAGACATTACAAACACTCAAACTACGAACAGAAATACATTGATTCCAGAAATCGATTCAAAAATAAATTTATGAAACTGACCGCACCGGGAATCGAACCTGAGACATCCGTAGCGGTAGCCAACGACGTTACCAACTGCATCACGGAGCCGATTGTTCGATATACAATGTAATTATTAACACTCAATTTCATATAAATAGTCTTGATTTTCGATGTGCGGTCTTGATCTTATACAAATGTGGAAGCAGTACAAAAGAAGCTGCGCTTAATTTTTAAAATCTAAAAATATGTTATTTTTTGATGATCTTAAACTGTATCTTTACAGTTGATTGTACAGTTGACGTTTTTCTTAAAAAAACATTAATACACTTTGTGCATGTTCGAAGATGCAGTATTGATATCGGAAATAGAATAAATAATTTAAGGGGTTGTTGACTTTCCTGTACTTCATTATTATCAACATGTATAAAAGCTAAACTGTACATTTTCTTAGTAGCAATCGCGTGTCACGGCCTCATAACAAATTTAAAATACTGACTTAGCAAATATAATGATTTAGATTTAGTTTAAAGTTCGTCTTGCTAACAAACTTACCACTAAATTGTAGACACAATGGAACATCAATAAAACGTCTCGTCTCAAAGAATGAGTATACGATATAGATTTTGTGCGATTGGTTTCAAAATTGAATCCGGCCCAAATTCGGTTTCAGGCGATACGCGAATTTTAAATTTAAAATTTGTTTGCGGATCAAACGGTTGGCGAAAATCTAATTTGTATCGCATATTCGGCAAGAAAATTTACAGCTCGGCTTAGAGCGTAGAGTATGAAAACGGGTTTGATAATAATAATTATTCACTACAATATTGAGTGATATTTACATAAATTAACATTATGTAATCTATTACAAAATCTCAGCTAGGGATTGCTATAACGATTTTAATGAAGACGGAATCTCTGTATTTCTGCTGTTTTTTTTTTAAATAATAAAATACCGTCAATTAAGCGAAATTAATTTTTTGAATAAAATATTATTTCTTGTATTAGTTCAGTGCCGGTTTCACTCATCGCGAGAAAGGTGATTAAGCCAGTCCTGATCATCATAAAAAGTTGAATTAGTACTAAAAAAAGTGTCTTATTTAAAATATATTAAATGTCTTTCCACTAAGAATTATTGAAAGTATACACGTGTCACATGTCAAGTAGAGAATGTCATTTTTATGCCATGCTTTGGTTCTTGTAAAAGTTGCACCTATAATCGAATTGGCTAGTCCGGCTAATCCGGCTAATCTTATATTTATAATCTTATAATCTTGATATTGAACAATTTAAGTGTTCATTGGGCCCCAATTAGCTGTAATTTTTATTATTAATTTTGCTTTTTATATATATATTTATGTTATACTAGGTACTATTCCAGTATCGATATTTGTAATACCGATATTGTAATATTCATTTGGCATTTCAATCCCTTTACTCAGCCAGTGGTGAAATGTCTTAAATATTAAATTGTGCTTATTCTGAGAAATCGGCAGCTTTATTACAATGTTTCAAAAATCACTCAAATCAAATCAACCATAAAAAATGATTTTATAATTAGAAATGTTACTGTTTTTTTAGGCGATTTATATATTTTAAGTGGTAACATTTTGGAAACGTTTTTTGTGGGGTAATTTTTGACACAGACGATTGAAGCCAGCTGTCATCGACGAAACACATTATTCGAAATTGGAATTTTCATTGCAGTGGATAATAATTGATCTACTATAATAGAATAGCATTGTTTGTTACATACAATAGATATTTTATTTTACCAGTCCCGGAGTCGAGTTATAAAGAGGCATTGTCATAAAAATAAATTTCATTTCAGAATCAGAAAATAGATTTTATAGAAAATGATTAATTACTTAATGTCCTTATACATTGAAGCTTGTGGTTGCATCTTTACAACCTACTTTTTTGAAGGTATGACGTATGTATATATTTGTAAACGTCATCCCATACTTGAGGCTACTATTTGCAAACATGGCTCATTCCAAAAAAATAGTTTGCAGCAAAATGCTTATGCGGCTACGCGCTTGCTTGTGTGCTCGTTTGCGGTGTATATAAAGACTGGCCGCAGCCATTTTGCTTGCAATGTCGTAAAATAAATATTTTTCAACTTCTTCATTTACATTGATTTATTTTAGCGAGAAGGCGACGAGTTTAGTTTACTTCTTGATGTATTTGGAATAACTAATATATATTTCTGATAATTCTCTATTTTTTACTGTTGAAATCTATCTAGTTTCAGCCATAGTGAGTGTTTTAAGAGATCAATTGACTGAAAATAAATGCATGCAAAAACGGCTTGCGCTGTAAGAGTTAGTAAAGAATCGTTTTACATTGTAATGTAAGATAAGTGGCAGATGGAATAAGCAATTTCTGCAACTTAACAATTTGGATTGGTCCAGTTTTGTATGCATCCGAATGAAATATTAAGCACGTGACCCCAAAGTTGAGCTCCTATTGAAAGTCAAATTTGGATTATTGAGATTTTGTACACTTCCATGTATTTTGAAGTGTACAAAATCTCAATAATCCAAATTTGATATTGAAATTCCATCAAGCCCCTCAGTCGATGTTTTAAATTATAAAAAATCCTATTGAATGACTTGAAACAGTCCGTCTTGGAAACTAAATGCTTATGGAATACGCCACGTTTGAAAGTTTCGCATTATTTTAGTAGTCAAGTTAGGTTTGATACTGAGTTTTAATAATAACTTTGCAATGTATTTTAATCTAAAAATGACATTCAAGGTATATTTTTCAACAATATTGGAATGAGACGGGTTTGCAAATAGAAGCTTCACGTGTTCTTTACATTCAGTCTGAGTTTTCGCCTTTTGTTTAGTAGAAGGGTTGAAAGTACACACTTGTACATAATCGCAAAGGAAAATTGAAACAATTCTCGTAAGGCAAGAATGATGACATTTTCTTTACGAGTTTTTCGAAAATGGAGAGTTCATACATATACATAGAGAGGAGTCGCAATTAACATTAATTATAATATGTTACTGTTCTTATTCCTCGAATACGTTAATTTCTCAATCGATTTATGGATTGATATAAAATTTCAAATGATTACTTTGTCATTCCACTGGTTGACTGGGTAACTTTGTTATTCAACCGCTGGAATAACAGGGTTATAAATTTTATATTGAAAATGAATTTACACAAAGCAACCGCCAAAAAACTTGGTCTTGGACGTATGTAGAGTTTTTATTCTTTCCCACTAAGGATTCCAATTGAATATTCGATATTCGAATAATATATATTATACAGCTCTTATTTGATATTCGAATATTATTCGTTCATTGTATTAGTAGATATCAAAGCATTGGGTTAAAAATACATGTTACTTTGCGTCTTGATAAAATCACATTTTTTAATGTTTGGCATTACGCTATTGCCAATGCGCCAAATACTTTGAAATTGGGAAATCATACGAGTTAAGCTCGATGAGAATTTTCACCCAAAATACATACACTCACGTCCAATATCTCGAATTTAAATTGAAAAAATCTAAATGCTTGATATTGACCGTGCCGGGAACCCAGACCCATCTGATCGCTAGTTCAAAGCTCTTACCACTAGATCACAGAGACCGACATTTTTTTTATTTAAACACCATAATACTCATTTAAGGCACGTACAAGTAAATGGTACATCTATCTCGAAATAAATATGGAGAAAAAATGAATGTAATAACATTCATATTCGAATATATTTGAAATCGGTATTAGAATATTTGTTTTCAACGAATATTTGGAATCCATAGTTCCCACTTACTCCCTATGTGATCATGAAAACGAGGTGTACATAGTGCGATTGACCAAAATTAAGTCGTTGCTTAACTCCATCCGTCTCTTGTGGCCTTCTTGAAAACACAGATTGAGTAACTGATTGAATTTTTCATACTCTCGTATATAATCTTTCTCACCGATCATCAAATTGTTTTGGGCCCTTTTCCCCCTTAAACTTACCATTTTCATGCTAAATAAATCCCACCGGATCTCATGCAGTTACATTTCGTTACCGTGTGAGTTTTGTCATATAAATGCATTTAGAAAGCAAAATGACAATTTCAAAGACTGAAATATGGTTTTATGTAGTATTAAGTAATTATTTTATGTAATATTTTGTGTGTAAAACCTGCAATACATGATTGCGCACATGAGACGCAATTCTTCGTAGCAGAACAAGCTCGAGACGTGTCTTGGTACCGTTTGAAACAAAGGGTTGCACGTCATGCATCTCGGATTTTTACTATACTATAATTTTGTATTTTTCAATGGTAAAATTGACGAGGATTTCAAATTATGATTAATTATACAAAGAAGACGTAAACTGTAATGTATTTTTAATTATATTTAGATCTATTTTATTTACAAATAGCAACAATTTTTTGTACGATCTATTTCACAGCTAATTTAAAGGTTTAATGGTTAAAGTAAAGCATTGTTAGATCATGAATTCGGAAGGGTTAAAGCGTGACTTCATATATGAACGGTTCTTCACTACTTTAAATATTTTGATAGTAACCTCTTTTTGGATTATTGTGTGGCACGTAGAAAAGGGTTAAAAGCCATTTTTAGACACGTATACAAATCTGTCCCAAACACAATTTTTCTTCCGTGCACGAGTTATACCTCATACGCTCGTGTCCCAACCAGCCACCTCAGGGGCATATTACATGGCCATGTTTATGTGTTGCGTAAATTTGAAGAAGGCTACATGTGATAGTGTAATGGGGAAACTATGATAGAATTTGTAAATGCTCTAAAATTCATATGCAAGAATGCCGCCTTAACTCTATTCAACAACAGCTAGAACTAAAAAGATGCACACAATAACACCAAAATCTTAATGACCTAATGTTTATAAAACAGAAATTACATACATCAATATGCCTGTTACAAAAACTCCTCCCAAATGGTGAACAGTAGCGACTTGAAATTTGGCTGCCATTTCTATATAGATCAATTGTACTGTTTTCAACTGTCAACTCTAACTTTCATCATTTGTAATATTAAACAGAACATACATTTGTCTGTCAAAGGAATTCCTACCAACGGCAAACAGTATCGAGGTGACATTTGCAAATTCATCTAGCTGCCATTTCTAGGTCAACTGTGCTATTTTCAACTTTTAACAATATTATTAATTGAAGAACTATATTTTGTGGGTGTTACAAGAGGTACGGCTAACGGTGATATTTTCAACATTCATCTTTCATTATTAGCTAACACCACAATAAAGCCATGTCTATTAGACCTAATGTTAACGCCCTCTATTCTTCTTAAAATATTGTTTTGTTTAAATGAACAGTGCCGCCATTCTTAAAATGGGAACTTTCTGTTAACGTATTTTACAATAGTTTTTCAGTCCTAGAACCCCGATTACTTGACATTAATTTAGTAACCAAAAGAAGCTGCCTTAGTCCCTTACACACTGTCCGAGAAGTTGAGCGAATGAATAAAAACCAGCTCTAGTAGAGCAACTTTTGTTGAGGTTCTCCATTAAGAATAATAATGCTTGACATTACGACTATTACAAGTGAATGTGATTGAAAAAATAATAATTATCGAACAACAAACCAGCTTCTGTAGGGGCAGACATAATAACGTTTATCTTCGTACGCCTCGTGGAGTCTGTAAAGGCTATCGAAGGACAGACTGACACTTTTTATGAATACACATAATTTTGCCAAAAGTATAATATATTTGCCAATTGCATGTTTACTTGCATGAGTGCTATTTATTTCAATTTAATAATGAAAATGTGTCACAAATATTTTTTTATATGAAACCTTTCGCGGACCCCCCAACGTTGTCCACACACCCTCAAAATATTTTTAATTTGCCACAGACCCCCTCAGTAGTCACAAGGACCCCTGGGGTCCGTAGGAACCAGTTTGGGAACCACTGATTAACATTATAATACAAGTTGGCTGTAACACCTCCATCCGTTTTGTGTATCCAGCCGCTGTTTCACGGCTACCTAAAAAAACGAATTTAGACCTCATCATTTTTGACTTGGTACAGTGCTGCACGGTACCGACCTTTATAACCATGCACTACTGTGCTTAAAAAAAAAAAAGCAGAAAGAAAAAGGAAAATGCTGCTCAGCCACTTATTATAAGTGATATTAAGTATCCTGTGTATCCATAAACTGGTGTTCACCGTGGTGGTAGGGTTTCATTTGCTCAGCGTTTAATCAATATTATATCCGATTTCAAGAATTGTTTGTTTGATAGCAAAATAGGTTTTTCGGTATCGAAAATCAATGAAAAATTTAATTCAAAATAAACTTAATTCAATTACATATATATTTTATGTATATAATTTGATTGATTTTTAATTTACATTTTTATTGGGCGCCAGAAGGCCACCATCTTGTCGTATGCGTCATATGCGTCGTTCACGATTAGAGTCAATATTGTTATTAAAGACACGTGTATTGAGATCGATCATTTATCACACAGATGCATTGCCTTTTTATGCTTTCCCTTCAGTCACGTTCAGTCCTTGAAAAATTTGTACCTATTATCGAATTCACGATTACGATTCGGTGCTGTTTGGGCATAACTTATTAACTGCAATATTTTGAATTAGCGATTTAAAAGTTTGTTCACATATCATCATATGAATCGCTGAGTCGCTAAACACGCTTCTGGCGATTGTTCACAAAGTCAGTTTTTAATGTGAGTATCAACAGATCTATCAACTTTTCCAGTTACAAGTCTAAAACTTTTCCTATTTCGTTCCCTGTTTGAAATTCAAAATTTTTTCAAACTTAAAAATGTCGTTTTTTATACGATCTCGTTCCTTGTTTTACAAAAGCGAAAACGTACTCTGAACGTAGATTATTTTACTTTTGCTCTTACACCGAAAGACACAAAATAACTTAAATTATACGTAAAATTATTACTACTACCCATTACAGTTTTTCGTGATTTACTCAAAACTCTAGAAACTTTCGGGAGCGTGTTGCATTTAGACCATTTTAAAATTAAAAATGATAACCTGCTACCTGCAAAATGTTCGTTTTACAGGATAGCGATTTTAAACATTAAATTGTTTCATGCTCGTTTTTACATATCATCAAAATAGTCATTACATTTTAAGCATTGTCGAATGAAATACATGTTAGGCTATTACCAAATGAAAGATAACACTCCAGTGACCAAATTGTTATTCATATCACAAAATGACCAAGAAAGCAGTAATCGGTTATACCCAAACATGACCGAATTATAATGCTACTGTTTACATATTTTATTCGCCTATCTTCGTACTATTATCATTCATTGTTATGTATTTTTGTAATACCGGTATATAATATGAAACGCCGAAATACCGGTCACGTTATTGTTAGTTGAGAACCCCTAGTCATGACGCTTGCATAGGCTATTGACATTTTCCTTAGCATAGTAACTCAATGGCTGAAATCTTATTAATCGTTGATGGCACAAGACACTTGATTGACCTTCACCATAGACGTATGGGAAAGAAAGTTAGATCCAAAATATAATATGCCTTTGCAATTACATCGGGAGTCGGATAACGTGTTCTTGTTAAAATCCAAAGATATTCTGAAAGCAAAACAAAAATTGCATTATATTAACGGTATAATTGGTATAGTACCGGGTCCGTGGTCGAGTGTGACACGTCGTTGGCTTCGGTTGCAGTGCTAATGTCCTTGAATCCCAGTGCGGACAGTTTCATAAACTGATATACGGATTTCATGGATGTCTGTGATCCTAAAAAACGGCGCGTAGATAGACCAATTACCTAATTACTGATTGTGGCCCAGCTCTATCGTTATATCCTCATTATATTCGAAATATAGAGAGGTTGAGCAAATGAGTTACAAAGAAGTTCTTGTAGAACAGCTCCTGTTTAGATAAACTCCATTAGGAGTCCATATGCTCCACATTGAGAGCGGACATGTTTGAAAATTAATATTTAAAAACAATCAGATGGTGAAAAGACATAAATGAAATAATATGATCGGAATGCAACCGAGGGTATATCTAAAAGGTATATCTAAAAGGCAAAAACAGATAATTCTTATGGGAAGCAAGTTTGAGCAAGATGAAATAAATTACCAATATTATTTAAAATTACCACTTAAGAGCTTTTAAAATAATATCGGATGGTTTTAGGTCCGTAAATCTTGTAATAATATCGATACCTCAGTTCCAAAGTGTAGGTAAAAAGTCAAAAATTTCAGTTAAGTATGAGGGAATGCTTAGAATATCGATATCTTCCAGCTCCAAAATGTAAAAAGTGTTGATCTGTGGTTATTTTATAATGACTGTGGTTAATATTACATTCGTCCCAAGCTGTGATAACTACGAAAATCAATATGGAGTCCATATTCTCCATATTGGGAGCGGCATGGTCAAAAAATGAAAATGTATTTCTTGAAAAATTAAATTTGAATATTTTGTATTGCAGTGCGCGGGAATTTTAAAACTGCTGCATGGCCGCGCAAATGTGGAAAATATGGTCTATATTCATCTGAGCATTTTGTACGCGCACAGCACGCTGTGAGTCATAACTTGCTCAGGTGTGGAATTTAATAACTTGTTTGCATGCACGCCTAAGCGCCCAAACAAGTCATTACACGTCCATCAAATTATGTGCACGCACAAAATGTTCAGATGAATACCAACCATTAGAGAGAACACTGCTCGAGATGTCCAAGATGTCGAATTAAAATAAATTTAAATTGAAAGCCAGAGACATTTCATTTAAAAAATGTACTACATGATATATATTGTAGAGGTCTGCATGGGCCGAAATTTCATAAAATTACCCGGTCCGGGCCCGTCATCTTCAGACCCGGCCCGGCCCGAGCCCGAGTCTTAATATCACACTTGTTACCCAACCCGACCCGAAGCTCGGATTTATTTTTCTCAGCCCCAAAAAGGACCGATTTTTTTAAATATAGTAATTCATTTATACTTTTCAAACAATATATGTTTTTGTTTCCAAATTTCTAACGTTATTCATAGCACATGGGAAATAAATTATTTAAGCTATGAATATTATTGTCATATGGCTGACCCGAACATAGTACGAAATATTTTTTTAAATTTGAATTCTTCCCTCCGGGCCCGGCCCGAGCCCGAATCTGAATTGTCTTTACCTTCCCGAGCTCGACCCATGGACCAAAACCCGGACCCATGCAGACCTCTTTAATATATTGTGTTCTATATTTTACAATATAATTTTTTGCATTGTGAAAACGGTCCTTTGTCAATACTTACTGAAATGAAATAAATTAAAGTTGTTGCATGAGTACCGTATCGCGAATGTCACGTAATCTGTGTCCACAATACGCAAAAAAATATTATTTACATCAAATATACCTACATTTTAATTGAAATGTATAAATTAACCCCGGTATCCAGGAATTGAGTTCTGCATCCTGAAATCCCGGTACTATAGAAAGGTTCCAGGTTACTGACGCTATTCACAACAAAAATGCTTTTTTCCACCAAAACTGTATCCAAGGACACGATTCTCAAAATGGAACTTGAGCATTGCAAGTTACTGTCAAGCATACAAACAAAAACACTTTTTGGTGCATTTTGATCTAAAAGAAGAGAAAAAAAATCATATTATTATTTTAGCCGTTCCTGTAGCTGAAATACAATGCTCTTAGGCTTCGTCTTTTTTGTTTTCCATGTCAAGGGACTGCAGTACCGGTATTACCGGTATAACCGGAATAATTGTTTCGAAATTCCAGAATTTCAGTATTATAATGTATTACGGTACAAATATATGTTAACTGCTTGTCCAATTAAGGTTGAATCAAATAGGGGTCTATCTACAGCCAGACTTATTTGTATAGATTTGATTGACGCATCTCGCATTGACAAGTAAGCATTTTTAAGGTTACATTGAAATTTATTAAAATAGTAAATTTAAGGTATTTTCGATAATATAGATTTTTTAATATCAGTATTTACTATGAGACATCCGTAAGAGACGAAGTAAGCTCCGTGGTGCAGTAGTTAACGTCGTGGGCTACGGTTACGGATGTTTCGGGTTCAAGTCCCGGTACGGACAATTTAATAAATTGATTTCTGTTCGTAAGCATGGATGCTTATGATGTTTAAAATTCCATCTCATGAATCGAATCGTAAAAACAGAGAGTAAGCGGGAGCGATTAGCTAACCTCTTATCCTGTCTTAGCCATATCCCTCTATCCCAACTATCTCGGAAAAAGTGAGGTTGATTAACTGAGTAACAAGCAGTTCTCGTAGATAAAACCACTGTTGAGATAACTTCATTAGGAGGCCATATGCTCCACATTGGGAGTGGACATGGTAAAAAAACAAAACAAAAAAATACGATGACATTTTGAAAACCGGTATCCATTTATTCTTGCGGTATGTCAAATTGCGATCCCAATTGGCCGTAATAACTATTTTTTAGCTTATTTTTATCAACTTTTATAATACCGGTGAAAATATTCACAATACCGGTATTGATATATTATGTCTGGTATTGCAATCCCTGGTCGCAACCGAATAGAACGAACGTCCGAAAACGTGGACCACTCGGCTACATGACTGCAAAATGGTAGATGTGGTTTCAAGAAAAAAACATTGCGGTCTTACTGCTGTCATTTTCGAAAAAAACACATATTTTAATACATTGTTCGTATTTTGTTTCAGGTATAATAAATATTAATATCATTATTGAGTATGTATGTCGAAAAGAAATCTTTTGTTATATAAAACAGAAAATACATCTATCAATCTGTATGTCTGTAATTTGTCACAAGAACTCCTACCAAACGGTGAACAGTAGCGACGTGTCATTTCTAGGTCACCCTCAACTTTTAGCATTAAACTTTTAACGTTATAATTAATAGATTGACTATATTTTTTTGGTTGCTATATGAGGTTTGTACCACGGCGATATTTTCAACTTTCAACTGTTAATATTATGTTAACACCATTGTTTTATTATATTTTGTGGGTGTTATATGAGGTAAAGTTCAAGGTAATATTTTAAACTTTTAACATAACCTAGCACCAAAATAACGCCAACGACAAAATTACCTAATATTAGCGCCTTCTATCGCGGGTGAATGAATACTGGTTATATATAAATATATATCATGAATTGTTTTGTTTGCTTTACCTGATGATAGATCGACGTCAGCTGTCTTCGAGTTATTGGACTGCTGGATGGGAAAACGCTTTTCTATCACATTTGAAAATATTATCACTTTAGAGTTCTCATGACAAAGAATGAAAGTGTAGGGCCGGAAGGGTAAAAAACGTTCGTTATTAATTGATTATATCAAAATATAACGTATCCAAAAATATCGACAATATTATTAATTGATTTTTTACTTATTTTGACTTTAAATTAATTAACTAGTTTTAAATTTGGATTATTGAGATTTTGTACACTTCCATGTATTTTGTCACTAACGACCCGGGTTTCGCCTTTCGGCATCTTCAGGCATTCGAGCACACGAATGGACTCGAACTGAGAGACAGTAAACAGTGTCTAACGTTTATATAGAAGATACAAATATTATTTACGGTAAGATATTATCGCGTTAAGATATGTCGCATTTGTATCTTATATATAAACGTTAGACACTGTTTACTGTCTCTCAGTTCGAGTCCATTCGTGTGCTCGAATGCCTGAAGATGCCGAAAGGCGAAACCCGGGTCTTTAGTGACAAAATACATGGAAGTGTACAAAATCTCAATAATCCAAATTTGATATTGAAATTCCATCAAGCACCCTCAGTCGATGTCTTAAATTAATTAACTAGTATACTGAAATGGAATTTAAAAATAGAATTGCCGTCAACCTGACGCGGACCGATGGCCAGTAGAACGGTATTGTACCCAGTCCGTTTGTAAGGTAGTACCTATTCTGCCCGGGTCTATGCTTCTGTTTGTACGTCTGGGTTGCCATTTGTATTGATTCGCTCACCACATAAATAACATCTGTTCTATTAGTTCTCGACTTACGGCCATTTGCAGTTATGACGACTAGAAAAATCTTTAAAACAATTAAACTACACGTCTAAAAAATAGCAGCGATGTGCCAAGCATAGTGTGTCTCTTGTTTATTTGAGCAAAATTATCAGAGGTAAAACTATTCCTTATATATTAAGTATTTGTTTATGTGCCTTAGTGATCGATGCGAGGTTCTAGCCCAAGGGACCAATCATAAGTCGTAAGTCATAGGGCGTAACAGTATAAATGAAAGAGGAAGAAGAAATAGAGGGAGCTGAAGTGTCTACATTTTGTCTCAACTCTGTAATATTAAGTTGATGCATGAGTTCTTGCCATTTTAAAGGTACTTATTTGTAGATGATGAAAGCGGTTGCCTTTTGTTTTTTATAAAAAACTACACCGTCTATAGATGTACCAATTTGACTTGGCGGCTAGTGACCATGCCACCGTCAGGTTAGGAATTTTGCCATACTCAATCAGAACTGAAATTTCAATAATGTCAAAAGTTGATATTTTAGCAACGGTTATTAAAAGTAGAGAAGATATTTATTTTGCATAAAATGGGAATTGGAGAAATTTATTCTAGACTGAAAATTCTAGTTCCGAATTTGGCGCCGGCCAAGTAATGTTGGTAATACCATATCAGTACATAATAAGTTTGCAAGGGTCCGGGATTGGCCCGTGGGCCGGTTTCGAACGGGTAGACAGTGAGATTCGGGCCCGGGCACGGAATTCATTCTTTGCAAAATATTTTGGACTATGTTCGGGTCAAAATAAAATATCACTAGCCCTGTCCTAGCCCTCCCTATCTTTCTATCTCTTATTCCTAGCAACCAGAGACCCAAACCAAAACCGAACCGATATTTATTTCAGTTTTTTTCCGACTTGTGAGAAAATTTCTCGCTGAGGAAAGCCAGATTTAATTAATAAATTATATCCAAAAATTTTAATTTCATTATTAAATTCTATTTTTATCAGTTGATAATGCTCGCCATGAGCGAAACCGGTCTTGGTCATTATACACATGTGGAAGTAGTACAAACAGATTGTGTTTTATTTTCAAAATAGAATGCTTTTCCACCAAGAATTGACAGTCAACACCTTAAAAGTGATTTAAATATGAACTGACCGAAAACCGGATCTGAACCGACATATTTTTTTTTACCGAACCGGAACGAAAACTAGAACGAAAAAATAGCGGTTCGAGTCCCTGCTAGCGACTGAGTTGAGCACCAGTTGTTGTATAAAACTTCTATTGAGATATAACCATTACGCGTCCATATGCTTCACATTGAGAGCGGACATGTTTAAAAACAATAAATTGTAGATTATGATCACTCTGAGTTACATTGATACATATGCCACTAAAAAGTATGATTCTGAATTTTGCAAATTCATCAGCCAAAGAAGGTTACCGTTTTTTTTTGCTACAAAAATTAGCGACAACGTATTGGCATCCAAAACCTAGATGAAAAATTAGAACTAGTCGGCTTCCTTAATTTAATTAATTCATTTTTACGATTCGGCCTATCTATTGATTTTTGCGACGTTTAACATAAAAGAAAATTATTTAAATCCATTAAATAATTTATATAACTAAATGGGAAGACAGAAAATACTCTTGTTATTTAAAAAAGAGTAAAGATCAGTTTTTTTCGCATTATTCGTAATTTAAATGGTGTTTATTCAACCAACAAAAAATATATACACGTGTTTTTATTTGAATTGTTTTGTTTAGCGGCAGTACCTTTTTATCACAAGTAAAGAAAATACTATCAGTTGACAAAATAAACATAATAAAAAGTATTGTTATCATATTTATTATTGATGCTATAAATAAACTAGCCGGAAAGAAATGAAATATCTGAAAAAATCCTCGAAATCATCTTTATATTTACAAAAATAAAACCCATTTTTTTTGTAACAATTTCACATTTTTTTATTATTATCTAGATGTGTTTCGATCATCGTGACCATTGTCAACTAAAATCTTGAAAAGTAAGCCTATGTGAATTTATTTTTCATAAGTTGGTAACGCTCGCGATGAGTGAAACCGGTTCCGCTATAAAAAATGTAGAATTAGTACAAAACAAATTTTTATTTTTATAAATGTTGTCGGCATCCGTGGCGCAGTTGGTTTCGTCGCTGGCTACGGTTACGGATGTCTCGGGTTCAATTCCCGGTGCGGACGGTTTTCATAGATTGATCTTTCAATCGATTTATGGATTTCTGTTCGTAGTCTGAGTCCTCCCTCCCACCAATCCCATCCTCACGGGGCGTAACGAGAGCGATTAGCTAACCACTAGTCCTGTCATAGCCCTATCCTTCTATCCCTACTCTCTTCGAAAAAGAAAAGAGAGGTTGAGCAACTGAGTGACAAGCAGTTCTCGTAGAAAAATTCTGTCAAGATACCTCCATTAGGAGACCATATGCTCCACATTGGGAGCGGACATGGAAAAAAAAAAAAAAAAAAATGTCTTTCCACCAATAATTGTCAGTTTACACCTTAAAAGTGACTTCAGTCTATTATATAGTTAACAGCTTTCTTAAAAAGGTATTGTTTTCGATGCTCCTCGGATTTGGTGTCATCGGGATCGAATCTCAGTAAGGACGATTCTATAAATTGATCGATTTATGGATTTTCATGGTTGAAATTTGGACATTTCCATGTATTTTGTCACTAACGAGCGAGGTTTCGCCTTTCGGCATCTTCAGGCATTCGAGTACACAAATGAACTCGAACTGACAGATCTTTACTTATAACTTTGCACTTTTTACTACACTGCCTTGGCTACGGTTTCGGATGTCTCGGGTTCAATTCCCGGTGCCGACGGTTTTCATAAATTGATCTTTCAATAGATTTTTGGATTTATGTTCGTAGTCTGAGTGTTTGTGATGTCTAAAAGTCCCTCCCACCCATCTTATCCTCACGGGGCGTAGCTAGAGCGGTTGGCTAACCACTAGTTATGTCCTATTCCTATTGAGCAAATGAGTAACAAACACTTCTCATAGAAAAGTTCTGATAAGATACCTCCATTAGACGACCATATGCTCCATATTGGGAGCGGACTCGATTATAACCCAGTAATTTTTCAATAGAATGGAATGTATGACGTAGGACTCATATATGAGTCCGCGGACAGCAACCAAAGTTCTTCAAGGACTCAAATACGAGTCCGCGGTCATTAAGCCTTAAAATAGATATGATTCTTAAAGAAGCGAAACGCGTTACAGTAGCACAGCTAGTCGAATAGCTAAGCTATCAATTTTAATTTTATATTAACACACAATTTATTTTAATATGTTACAAAACTTTCCCTGATTATAATATTTAGTGAGAGCAAGGTCACCGATTCGAAAATAGAATATTATGTATCTTTTATGATTTTTTGGCTGCCGTTTTTATTATTATTCCGTAACGTATATTACGCCTCAGCGATTATAAGTTCAAAGCTTAACAACCCTTAAGCGTCAAGCGATTTATATTAAAATCTCGGTAAATCTGCCTCCCTTATCGTACCGATTTTTTGTTGTTGTTGAATATATAACGCTTTGCCAGAACGTGTTGTGTTGTGTTGTTGTACAAACGGCAGCCATTTTAAATCAACAATTTATTTTTATCTGTAATCACTGATTAAAAACACTGTTACGGAATATATCAGCCCGATTACTTCATTGACATTTTTGTTTCATTCAATTTTACATTGTTGATTTTATTGCTTGGTCTATAGTCGAGGGGTCAACGATGTCGGCTTCGGTTGACTGGCGATCCTGTCCTAGCTCTATTAATCTATTCTTACTCTCTTCGAAGAAAGGGAGGTTGAGCCACTAAGTAAAAAATAATTCTCGCAACTTATGCTAAGATTGAAATTGAATTTTTATAATTAAAAATATATCAAGCAATTGTTTCAAGAACTATGACAAGAATTTACAGATCATACGAATTATGCATAAACGAAATGAAATAGTCTAAAATTAAAATGTTAAGGAACTCTTACAAATCAATAACTACTGATCTAAAATAAAAAATTAAGCCATATTAAATGTCAATTATGTGAGAAAAATAGTTGATAAAAATTCATTAGCAGAAATATCAAATAGGAAAATTTTACAATAAAATTTCGAACAACTGAAGTAATTTAATATCAATAATTAAACAAATATTAAATAGGTTATTAACATTGATGCGAAGTAGCATGGCCTTGTTTAAGATTTGTATTTTATCAAAATATTGTTGATAATGCATGAGATGAGCAAAACCGGTCTTGATCATTGTAGATGTAGTACAAAACACAAATATGGAAGTAGTACAAAACTAATTGTGTTAATTTTTAAAATGTTTGTACTACCTTTCCGACTATAATTGACAGTTACACTTTAAAAGTGATTATCACTTTATTGATTTAGGTTTTATTCAATTATTATACTTTTCGGATTCCACGAGTTCAAATCCATGTTCGGACAGTTTCATTATTTGTCTTTTTCAATTTGTTTGATGGCATGGATGTCTGTGATGTCCAAAATTTATTTCCACTCATCCGATTCTAAAAACTTGGCGTAGGGTAAGCGATTAGCTAAGTCATGTCCAAACCCTATCTCTCTATCCCTACTCTCTTCCAAGAGCAACTGAATGACTATCAGTTGTCGTATAAAAACTTCTGTTGAAATAAACTCCATTAGGAGTCCGCATGCTCCAGATTGGGAGAGGATATGGTTAAAAAATATATGAAGACAAAACTAAGGTTCAATTAACAAACATAATCAACTAAAATACTATAAGATACTTAACGAGTTTACGAATAGAAAGACAAATTGAGAAACGATCTAAATAAATAATTATAATGTTAAATACATTTACTATATATGAATAGAAAATCTCCAATTATATCAAAAACGTTTCTGTCTAAAAGCAAATTTTCTAGCAAAATAACAAGATCTCATTAAATTTTATAATTATTTGTGTCCTTTAGCATTCTCCCGAAGGGATTGCTCTTAATAATATGTTGGCAACCACCGTACCACGAGCTGGATCCGGCCACTTCCTTGTCTCGGTGCGGCGCTGAACCATCTAAACGAAGTTAGTGAGAAGGGTATCAAACGAAAACCTCGCGCTTAAAACAATTCACCTGAATTCCCTCCCGGCTCCCACCCATTCGATCCCAAAAAGGGGGAGTAGCGAGATTAATTTGCTTACCTGTCCTAGTCCTATCCTTCTATCCCTACGTGCTGAAATAGACAGTTTCAGCAACTGAGTAACAAGCAATTCTCGAAGAAAAGCTTCTGTTGAGATTCCTCCATTAGGAGGCCATATGCTCCGCATCGAGAGTGGACAAGGTAAAAAAAGCAATACTAATAATAGTGATATCAATAGTCTTGTAACTCAAGTTCATTCACACATTTTTTTTAATCACTATATAACATTGAAGTTGTGCCATCTATATAAAACAGAAAATATGTAGGAATACGATTCCAAAGCTGTTGTTAGACGTGATTGACACTGGATGACGAATGATATTGATCATGACGATTGATGCTGTCCAGTGTTCAGTCGGCGGATGACGACAGGTATCACGATAAGACGGTTATTGGATCGCGTCGGCGGTCGATACACAATTGTCCTCAGTTGTCCATTGTTTGTCTATACTGTGTTTGTGATCCAGTTTCGACAGACATTGATGAGCGTTGACCTCTCGCGCGGTGTCAGCAGAATGACAGATTTCGGTCAAATATTATCGAAAGCATTCCGTAATCTGGAACGTCGTGTCTTGTCACAGGTATATTATTTGCCAATAAATAATGCTTACTGATAAACATAATGTTTCGGTGCAGGCGAGTATTCACATTTCGAAACCTGCAGCGTCCGGTCTCACCATAAATACATGTGACTGTCTGTCTGTTTGGTTTTGGAAAATAACACAATTTTATATACATTACCTATATTGCTTGTATTCAGTGTACAATGATTTACATATAATATAAATAAAGTCTATGATTATTGAGTAGGTATGTCGAAAAGCGATCTTCTATTATATAACACAGAAAATACTTGTGTCAAACTGCTCCCAAAGGGCGAACAGTAGCGACGTGACATTTATACAAGTTATTCTGGCTGCCATTTCTAGGTTTACTGTGCTATTTTCAACAATCAACATTCTTATTAATTGATGGCCTTTATTTTGTTAGTAATGCACGAGGTGCGGTCGAATGTGATATTTTCAACTTTCATCATCTTTCATATTGAACAGAATACACATGTGTCTGTCTGTTTGACACAAGAACTCCCCCAAACAGTGAACACCGTGCTATTTTCAACTTTTAACATTATTATTAATAAATTGATGGACTATATTTTGTGGTTGTTACAAGAGGTGGGGCTCATGGTTATTTTTAATATTCAACTTTCAACATTAGCTAACACAAAAGTAACGCCATAATAACGCAAATATTTGTATTTCCGTTGTCTGCGTTTGGAAGTCCAACACAACTAGGGCGAAGCCGGGAATTAATCCTAACCATTCTTATTATAAGAACAAAAACGTTTTATATATAGAAACATTTGTGATTTCGTAGTGAATAAATAACGAGTTTGAATCTATCCCGGGCAAATCCGTGTAATAATACTAGTTTATTTAATATATGAATGAACTTAAAATTATAAAGTCATTTTAATTAATCATCAATGTGTTTATTTAATAATTTGGTGCGGCCCTTGACTCAGAGACAGAATTATAATTTGGCCCCAGAACTAGGACAAGTTTAGTTACCCCTGCCTATTGTAAATCTTTTGGCCAACCTATAAATGCTGCTTCACAAATAGTTAATAAGCTACAGGATTTATCATTATTTCGGAATACATATTTCCCGTGTACCTAAAGAGAAGACGTACAAACAATAAATAATGAAGTAGGCACAAGAATTTTATTACATTTTCATGTTCACTAAATTAACTCTCGAGTATATTATTATTTATTTTGTTGTATGAGTAAAATAATACAAGAGTAACATCGTAATATCTCGATTTAGCTATAACTTAAAAGTTAAACGTTTTCAGTGTCAGCAAAATTTATTGATCTACAATAATTTAAGTTTAATTTTTTAAAAATTTTAAACTAAGTAGTATATTAGTACTAGAGCTTCTAATCCCGGGATCCGGGATACCGGTCAATTATTCAATCTCGAGATTGTCTAAATATCACTGTAAATGCTAGCAAATAATTCATATATCAAATTAAAACTTTCTGATTAAGTAAACGTGTACCTCGGTCTGTCCGTGTGCTTATTTTTTTTATAATCTCCAGTATATAGTAGAAAATACATGTAGAAATCTGTCATTATGTATGTCCGTATGTCTGTCGGGCACAAGAACTCCTCCGAAACGGTGTACAGTAGTGATGTGAAATTTGGTTATGGCCGATCCCGGGATTGAGAAATTCTGAATCCCGAAATCCCGGGGTCATAAAAAGGGTCCGGGATTGGATCCCCTAATTAATTCCAAGCGGCCGTGCCACCTGTAAGCCTCCGCTCAATGTGTTTGATGTTACGATGGCATTACATTAGACATACAGATAGAAGAAGACAAATATAATAGAATGTATTTTTATTTCAATCTTTTTTTAACCATGTGGAGCACACTGCCTCCTGCTGGAGGTATCTCAGCAGAAGTATTCCTACGAAAACTGCTTATTATCCAGTCGCTGGACATCTATTTATTAAGAGGTTACGATAGAAACATCCCTATTTGGATGTTTGTGATGTCTAAAATTCCCTCTTACACATCCGATGCTAAAATCGGATGCGTAGCGAGAGTGATTAGCTAATAACTAGTGCTGTCCTAGCCCCATTCTTCTATCATTCTATCCCTACTCTCTCCGAAACAGATAGGTTGAGCAACTGAGTAATAAGCAGTGCTTCGAGAAAAACTTCTGTTGAGATATCTCCATTAGAATTCCATATGCTACATTGGAAGCAGAAAAAATACCTTCCTACAGTACTGAGTAGAACGTACGATATAGATAATAAGGATACATTTAGTAAAACGATACGTCTCACAGGGCTTGAAAAACGTCTCAAATTATTTAGCAACACAGCGATTCGAATAACAAAGTTATCAATGTTATATCGAGCGTGTATTTCCACCGAGTTACCGCCAAATTCGTCGGAAGTATAAAAGAACTTCTAATTTTGATTAGTCTGTAACATTACAAAAATGTTATGATACGCAGAGCAGAGGTAGAAAACCACAGACGCGCGAGACTTAAGAACATTTGGTATGTTTTATACGTAATCAGAGAAAAATTATTGGTACCGACCGATACGACTAACTCAACAATCAACTTGTTTTAATAATGCCATTTATATAATTTAAGACATCAACTGAGGGTGCTTGATGGAATTTCAATATCAAATTAGGATTGTTGAGATTTTGTACACTTCCATGTATTTTGTCACTAACAACCCGGGTTTCGCCTTTCGGCATCTTCAGGCATTCGCGCGCACGAATGCTCAAGTTCGTCAGTTCAAGTCCATTCGTGCGCTCGAATTCCTGAAGATGCCGAAAGGCGAAACCCGGGTTGTTAGTGACAAAATACATGGAAGTGTACAAAATCTCAATAATCCAAATGCCATTTATGATAATTTATTTACGTCTTTATTCATATTTAGCTCGTCAAAACTAAAAGTCGACGTATCTGTAGAGGAGTGATCAGTGATTTAGGGCGATAGTTTTATTTAGTTGCGGTGTACAAGGGTCCGAATTGCCGTACGGACATTTTCATAAATTTACTCATTAAACAATTTATAGATTTGTACTCAAATGCATGGATGTTTGCTTGGTTCATATTCCCTCCCAACCATCTGATTCTAAAGATGGCGCGGCGTGAGAGCAACTACTAGTTGAACTTTATATTTAAAAAAATTAACAGTTAACACCTTAAAAGTAAAAACTTTTAGAGTGTTAATTGTGTATTCTTGGTGGAAAGTCAGAAACACAATTTGTTTGTACTACATTAAAATGTTTATAATGATCAGGACCGGTTTCGCTAATCTCGAGCATTATCAACTGATACAAATACAACTTACTAATAATTAAATATGGCTTTCATCAGCGAAAAATTTTCTCGTAGGTAAGTTTAAAAAAAACCGAAATAAATATTGGTTTGGTTTCGGTTTTCGGTTTCCAGTTCGGGTCCCTGGTTTTTCCTACCAAAGCTGTTTTTTTTTTAATTATTAGAAGTCGTAAAAGTTTTATCATAACTGAATTATCCTGATATGACGAGATTAGATATGACAAGGTTGATAATGATAATACAATCATCTGTAGTGTAATTTCTAATGTATTGATATTTTGACACCAGTAACTAACAGTAATTTCGTTTTGTGATACCAGTGTTACCACAATTTCAAATTGGTTTTGTGCTCTTCGAAATATACAATATCAGATTTGTGAGTATGGGGTAGTAATAGAACTGACACGGCGATGAGACAAGAAAAAATTAACTGCATATAAGTTTATTATTAGTATCCATAGCAACACAATGTTGTCTTTCCTTGAAAACATCTAGAATCACAACACTTATTTTAAACTAACGATGTTCCTTTTATATGCTTTTCAACGATCTCAAACTGTGTCTAATTATTTACAACGCTCTTTTTAATTTGAATTATTGAACCATGCGCGATCGAGTGGTTTTCGTGGTTTAAAACGAGAAACAGTTTGTGTCACGTTCTCATTTTAAAGCGAGTTCCCGTTATAAAGCACACAAACCACCCGATCGCGCGTGGAAGTGCCTGTGTTTAAAACCGGCTATTGAAGAGGATCTTATTAGGTGATTGAATTTATTAAGACCGTGCGACGAAATACGCCGATTACAGCGAGATTCAAATAATACGTTTTTTTTCATAAATAAATCATTTTACAATTTGTATCATTTCGGTCAGAACCAAGCGCAACGCATGCATTCTGGCGTTGTTGTTTTACGGCTGCGTCATGGCAATTCACTAAAAGACAAAGTAATCATATTTGCTTCGAAAACGGTGGTTTGATTTTGTTAGGAACTCAGATTTAAGAGAGCGAACGGATCAGCCCCTTATTACGTCCAAAATAAAAAAATAGACGATGAATCTGGCTTGGACATGAGGATGTCTTACGTAGCCTGAATCCTGCTTGCCTCTTTTACCAACTGAATGGATTCTGTCAACCTAGGAGGACGCTGATGACCATCCATAAGATGTACACGGTGGAACTACAGGACGCTGGTATGACCTGGGAGGAAATAGGAAGACAGGCGGGAGACAGAGAATTGGATCGTGTGGTGATCACATGTTCCGAGAAGGGATCGGATCAGATATCGTTAAAAAATATATCAATTGAATCTGTGAAATCAAATTTAGGTCGACATAAAATTACGTACACTTTAATAAATTTTGTCACTAACGAGCCAGACTTCTTATATCGACATCTTTCGGCGGCTTGATGCCGATCTGCGAAACCTGGGCCGTTAGTGGCATAACTTATGCAAGTGTACACAATTTTAACGGTTTCAATTTGATATTGAAATTCCACCAAGCACACTCAGTCTATATCTTGAATTAAAAGATGTCCCGTTCGCAAACTCTGAACCTTTTCACTCACCCTTAACGTTTTCTTCCAATAAAATGCCTTTTTGTTTGTAATATTTCAACGGAATTTCCCAATTTGTTTTCAGATAAAGACATCATCTAAAAAGTAGCTGATGATCAACATGGGACAAAGAAAATAAAATATCCAAGCCGAAAGACGAAGAACTGAGTCACCATGTTCGAGGGTGTGATCGCTGGAGTTTTGAACCGCTTCCTGGGAAAGTATGTCCAGGACCTGGATACAGAAAACTTAAATGTCGGCATTTTTTCCGGGAATGTTAACTTGACGGATCTAAAACTCAAGCCAGAAGCATTGGTAAGTAAATAGTTAATATTTAAAATTGTCATCTTTTCGCTGTAAGTATGTATTTGCCAACCATCAACGGCTAGACAGTGGCGGAGTGGCCTTCGACCCAAATAGAAATAAACTGGAGATTAATGCATAAACTCATTAACGCGTTGACGCGTATGCAGGTCACTTTAACTGAGAAAGCCAGATTGAAGGGGGGAGAAAGATTGGCTATCAGCATCCAAGATAGGAGAGAAGATTTCAATACAAACGCCACTTCTATTCGGTTACCTGATGCAGTGGTTAGTTTACAATACAAAATGGAGTATAAATTTACATTTTAGACACAATTATTCATTAAACAATTTAAAACGAACTCACGCGGCTAAAAATATAAGCGTTTGCAACGAATTTAAAGGTGGTGAACTAACCCGGTCATGAGGCCGGTCGGCTCCTCAAACAGCTGTCCGAGAAGGCCGCTGGAAAATAAGTGACATACATAAAAGTAATTAATATCACAAAACATATCATGCTGCTACCTCGGGTAATTCGCCCTCGGGCGGTTGAAGCTATCGACATACGATTTTTTCTCAGAACTTCGCTATGTCATGCGAAAGATGAGCGATATATATTAAAATTTCCTCGCGAATGTTGATCAATGGCGGCTTCGCGTATATGTTTAATGGCTAGGCTTCGTCTGGCATGATTGGGCAGTGTCTGAACATATAAAATGATTACGTCAACAACCGATGTGTTAACCTAAAACTTTCACAAACAAGTTCATCATTTTGTCACTTGGCGCACTTCACTTCTCGGGGCCTCAATTAAAATGTATGATATGTCATTTCCAACCTTCCACCAACAACAGTTTGAACATTTTAATGTATGAGAATGTATTGCCTGAACATATAAAATTTTGATTTTGAATAAGTTTATATGTTTTATGGTGCCTACATAAAATATTCTTTTCAAAACTTAGTACCTTTGTCTCCCATCCAGTATAAAACAACCATAAGTGCTAAATGTAAAAAATTCTGTAGGATTCACATAATTGTAGTGTCAAAAACATCACTAATGCTAGTAACTCCTACTTATTTTAATGCTTAGTATATTTACAATTAAAAAACACCAGTTGTAGCGGTATTTTCAGATATCAAATTTGGATTATTGAGATTTTGTACACTTCCAAGTATTTTGTCACTAACGACCCGGGTTTCGCCTTTCGGCATCTTCAGGCATGCGAGCACACGGATGGACTCGAACTGTCAGACAGTAAACAGTGTCTAACGTTTATATAGAAGATACAAATACGACAAATATTATTTACGAGGTAAGATATTATACGTCTGAGAGCCACACTGATACCTGAGTTAAAATTTCGAGTATCGAAGAATGAAGATGCCGAAAGGCGAAACCCGGGTCGTTAGTGACAAAATATATGGAAGTGTACAAAATCTCAATAATCCAAATTTGATGTTGAAATTCCATCAAGCACCCTCAGTCGATGTCTTAAATTTTCAGATACATTTGTTGAAATCAGTTTGAAACATACTATTTTATTGTGGAAACAAAAAAAAATATCTTCACACCTGAGATATTTGATCTGAAAAGAGTATTTAAAATGGATGAAAAACTTCAAATGAAATAGTTATAGTTGTTTTATACTGGATGGGCGATGTGTTCATTTTGATTTAAAATTTGTTTTTTTCAATTTAATTCTCAAAAAATCCAATTAGAGGAGAAGTAAGAAATAGGTTTTAAAATCAACCAACTAAGAAGACTATTTATAATTTCTTAACTGCCTGTAGATGGCGAAAGCCAAACCCCGGGTCGTGACAAAACGTATTGAATTTTACCAAATTTGATATTGAAATTCCGTCAAACTCTCTCACTTGATATCTTAAATTAAACTTATGAAAAACATAGATGTCGAGAATAAATACGTAAAATATTCTCAAAAGTAATAATACAATAACAAAACAAGAATAAAATTTATTATGAGATTTATCACAAGTTGAAGTCATATCTACAATTATATTACATCTAATTAAAAACGAAAAACAGTAGGCTTGCGAGCATTATTCTCCAAGGAATTTCGGTTGCGAAATATTTAATCATTTATTATAATGACGAATGAATGTTTAAAACAAACGGGATAATAATTATTTTCTGTGGCATAGACCTTGTTTACCGCAACACAGAAAACAAACAAACTTGATTTCGATATGTACGATAGTCAGCTCAATTTCTTAGTATCGATTACCTTCTTGAAATAGATTAAAATCAGCGCTGGAGAATCAGGTTGATTTTCATGGAAAGGAATGTGCAGGGGCACCGAAAATGAGTTTGGATTTCCTTTTCAGTAAGTTTGACTTTTGGATCATGCCAGATAACAAAATATTCTGTAGACTTCCCGATAACAGGGTAGATTGGAAACTAGCTATCTAGAAACGGGCTATTGGGGCTACCATACTCATACAAAATCAGAGGATACGCATGCGGCTCAAGAGTACTTAAACATGTAATCAAGAAGCAGTCGCAAATTTTAATAATATACGAGTTGACGGCAATCGTGTTATCGGGGGTTCTACTGTATTTGTTTTTTGTCAGTAGACAGGGTACGAAATGTAAAACTTCAAGAACAGGAACGCTCGAAAATGACAAAACTAATGACTGGACTACTAATGGACCTAATCTCAACAGAAATTTACTAGTTTCGAAATTGTCCGTTCTAGGATTCGATCGATCGATCATTACAAGTTGGTTGGCCCACCTCCATACGATTCCGTTCGATGCAGAGCTGCATGGGACTGATCTTTTAACCACGCACTATTGTGCTTAAGAAAAGAAAAGATAGAGAAAAAAAAAAAGAAAATGTAATTTCCTCAGCCACTTGGTTGAAGCGATATTAAGTATACTGAGAAACCACCGTAGCGCTAGAGTTTAATCAACTCCGCGTTGAATCGGAATAGCCTTGGTTGCCTAGCCTTGGTTGCCTGGCCTTGGTTGAGACCAAGTCAGCGTGGCCTATTGGGCCCGTATGAGGACGGACCACAGCAAACAGCTCTGCTCGTTCAGCATTCATCTCGGGACAATCACACAGAACGTGATTTCAATTAATCAATATCGTTCATTATAATTACTATTTTAGACAATAATTCTGATTGAATATAATTCGAAATGTTTAATGATAATTCACGAACAGTCGGGCCGGTCCACGACCCTCCGGTTAAATTCAAACCATGTTGGAAGTATAAAAAATAGCTTATAATATGTTTCGAAATTTGAAAAGACTTGCAGAAATTGTTCAACTGTTTTAGATTGCTGTTGATTGTTTTCTTAAGAATTATCTTAATTATGTACCAAAGATATTGTATTATACATTTAATTTTTGAAATGTTTTATATTATTTAATAGTATGTGTATATGTAGATTTGTTTTCTCTAGATTGATGAAACATTAAATTCCACCCAGATGACGCGTATTAAAACTTTTCTCATAAGAAGTTTACAAAAACAATTTCGGAAAGAATGTCTCGTGTTCGCAGTAGCCTCTCGACTTTTCCGGCGTCAGCTTTTTAAAAATCGAAGCTGCTGATGTGACGCCATTTTGCGTCCCAATAATCTTTGCAAAAGGGTTGATTTTCGATTCTGCCAACTCAATAGGCTCGAGAGCCCTTCAATTAATTAGAAATCACTCGAAATAGATCGGCTGGCTTTTACGCCGCAATTCAATTTTCGTTTAGGAAATTCAACATTTTAGCGAATAATTATTATCTACAAGCCATCATTACCTACAAGTCCAGAAGAATTAGATCAGATTTTGACGTTTACAGGAAATAATTATTATCTATAGCTGGGATTTAATAAAAGCCTTTATCATATCTTTCTCAGCAATTATTTTTTATTCGATAATGTACAAAAAAAACGTTTTTTTATACATTTATTCGCATTCAATCCAGATATAATTTTGGTAAATATGCTTTATAGTATTACCTACATTAAATATTTGGCTGCCGTCGAATTTGGAACTAGAATTGTCAGTCTAGAATAATATTCTCCAATTGCCATTTTATGCAAAATACATATCTTGTCTACTTTTAATAACCGTCGATAAAATATCAGTTTTGGATTTTATTGAAATTTCAGTTCTGCTTGAGAATGGCCACATTCCTAACGCGACGGTGGCACCCTCACTAGCGGCCAAGTCGAATTGGTACATCTATAGTTTAACCGTACCCGTCATAGATGACGGTATTGAAATTGAAAAATTGAATGTCTAAAGTAACTAGTATGTCGGGACTGTGGCTGCATTGCATAACATTTTATTTTATATACACCGCGAACGCTTAGGTTATGAGAAAATTTCATACCTTCATGTGATATTTGATAATAATAAAACGTCTACAGAGCGGTCTGGGTTATTATATTATGCACTATAACATGCTAGTCTTTTTCTATACCTATTTAATGCGTACAAAATTTTTAAATTACAATAAGCAAGTTAAACTTTTTTAATTTAATATTTCTTTTATACGCATTTAATAGAATTAACGAAGAAATAATAATAGTTTTATTTGTATAAAGCAAAACAGAAAACAGAAGTTTTTATAACAAATACTCAAACGTATGCGATTATGTTGAGCATTTTTTGGTTTAGCCTGCTCAGCTTTTCGATTTTCTGCGCAGAGAACCTCTTGTTTTAAAAAGAACATTGTCTACTAAGCTACAGTAGTGATAGTGGATATTAAGTTATTAGATTAAGTTAAATAAAAAACTAAGTATTGACCCCTCCTCTGTGGTTATCAATTTTTTGTTTTGAGAAACCCTTTTTAAAGATAAATGATCGTTCGATATTAATCTTTTTGTGCAGTGTAGTAAATTAACAATGATTGATTATATATTTTCTTATCTAGTCGTAAGAAAAAACAAAGAACATTTTATATGAATGATATCTGGATGATAAAAGATAGCATCTTTATGGCTGAATGGCCTGCATTATTTCTTTATCAATTGATTTGTATACTAATCCCGTATTATTCACCAACGATACAATCTTGCTAGCTTCTCATGAAACATATTGACAATGAATATTTTGATAGTGACGTATGAGAAGTGTGTATTTTGGAGTCATCCAAGAGCCGAATAGGAAAATGTTATGAACCGGAACACTTGATATATAGTCAGGGCTGCCAGATTTATTGACATCCAAACCGGGACATATAATTTAAATTGACTCCCCCATATACCGCCCGAAATCATATTTGATGATTTGCTTGCTGGAATGTTTTTTTCACTTTTTTTATTTTACACAGATTACTTAAATTTTACAAATTATTTAGTAGCAAATTTTGTAATAAAATAAATAATTAATTAAGAGATGTAAAGAAAATAAAAAATAAGAATGACATGTAGCTACAAATATTATGACAATGATAAAGAGTACACTAATACGAATTAAATTCCTTCTTGAAGTCCTTCCTTATATAAATTAGTATTTCCGGATGTATGGAGAGTACGCCACTGGTATACAGGTGTCTCCAAAAACGCATTCATAATTTTAAAAAGATATGAAAGTGTGGATAGATATTTTTGCGACACTATTTTCTACTGTTTATCAATGATTTTTACGAGATGAGCCTATTCTAAAAAATATGACGTCATACAATAAACTGAATATAAATCCATTTTCTGAAAACAATATTAATCGATTACACTATAATTAAGACCGGGTGAGAGAGGGTGGGTTGTAAAAGATTTTGTGATAGTAAAATTTAACAATGGGGTTATTCGCTTGACACGCACTTACGCGTAATACTTTTATGATTTCGTGTTAAAGGGATAAAACGTATGTGACAATATTTATGGATTAATATAAATGCACAAGTAGATTATAGTTTTTTTTTATAAAACAGTTACTTTCATTAAAATACTATCCAATGCAAAACGATTTCAAGTGCTAATATCACGTTTACTAATATCGCAAAAACATATAAACATGTCATAATATGATTTTAGTGTAAAAATATAACATCTGTGAGTCATATAATGTTATGGTTATGTAAGTTTTATATTAGTTCACAATTTATATGTTCAATGTAAAACCAACATAAGTCGCAAATGCGTCCCTTTTACACTCATTTTAGTAGCTACACTGCTGACCGAATTGAATAAGAGATTTGAAACACGATCTTCTTCAACCTCTCAAAGTGCAGATGTGACTGTTTTGCATTGGATAATCGATATATTTTACATAGTGTTTTCTGTTGATGATTCAAATTTATGCCATGACATCTTAATTGTTTGACATTCACACAATGAATACCACAATAGTTTTGTTGTATTTTTTTAGTGTGCTTAAATCTTGATTTGATGTTAAATGGTACCGAAGCACAGGGTAACCGTACACTCTGCTTTGAAGACAAATGCTTATGAGACGCTGGGATGACCTGGGAGGAAGTAAACAGATTGGCGGGACACAGAGCAGCTTGGAGTAACCGCGAGATGGCCATTTGTTCCGAATAGGGAGCGGATATGGTTAAAAAAATCCAATTATAAATAATCAAAATGTTCACTTTTTCATCTATTTCAGTACGAGTTGAATTTGCCGATCGATGTCAAAATCGGTACAATTGGTCAGATCTCCTTCCAAATACCGTGGACCGGACTTTACACCCAGCCTGTTATCGTAAACATACAAGATGTCCTAATCCTCGTCGGTCCTGCGATATCGAACAACTTTTTTGACAGCGACAGGGAGAAGCGGCTGATACGGGCGGCCAAGAAGAAGATCCTCCAAGACTTGGAATCGGACGGGGAGATACTTGGTGGTCCGCAGAACTTCTTTGAGAATCTACTCACTACCATAGTCAACAATGTCCAGATCTTTGTGAGAAACGTTCATATCAGATATGAGGATACACTGAGCTGCAAAGATGGATCGTTTGCATGTGGATTGTGTCTCCAGAGTCTCTCTATTGAAACAACAAACAAGTAAGTAATTTTGTATAATTACTTACTACACAGTTAAATCTAAATACCATTATTTGAACGCTTGCATTCTAACAGTTCTGTTTTACGCTAGAGAATCATGGCATTTGACAAAAACTGTATACTGAGCATTGAGAAGAGATGTTTGCGTCAGATATTGATGGTGGGGGGGGGGGGTTTGATTTTCTGAGTATCTCAGAAGTTAGAGAACGTATTAGTCCAGGCAGCGCCCTGCAAAGCCAGTTGTCACGGAGGGACGTTGGAACTGACTGAATCACATGATAGAGATGCCCCCAGAGAGCCTCAAACCTGCTTGCTTTTTCTTCCGACCGGTGGGATTCCGGCGTCCTGGACGACGGTTGATTACTATCCATAGGATATACTCGGCAGAACTGAAGTATGCTGTCTTGTCATGGGAAGAAGCTAGCACTTGCGGGTAACAGAGAGACATGGAGGCGCCGTGTGTTGGCCATAATATGATCCTCATAGGGAGCGAATATGGTACAGGAAGAAGACATACAACCTACCCAGATTCTGACCCAGTTTAAAATAATATTATTTATATTTGAATATCATAACCAATTTTACTTTGTTTATAATTCAGTTTTCTTTTTAAATATATTAATAAGAGATGAGAGACGAATTTATTTGTAAATTGATAATGTAGATGAATAGAAAAATATAAAATTTTTGTATACAAAAATTATTCGCGGAACACGGGGAGGCACCAGCATATAGTGTGCATTGCATATGAAACTATGTACCTATTAGTCTATTTTTCCAACTTGCCTAAAAGGTAGATACACCCTGTTTGCTTGCTTTTAGCTTTGGTTGTATCAGTAAATACAGGTCTGATGATGACACAAGATTGATGAATGATGATGATACAAACTAAAAAATTCTTATTGTTTTCTCATTATTTCAGCAAATGGAAACCATCCATCACTCCCCAAGGATCCAACACAGTTTACCAGATGATGAAAGTGGAATCTTTATCGTTTTATTGGAATCCAAGTGCAGTGGTTCTCGATGATGAAGAAACTAGAAGCATTACTCAGACACAATTCTTCAGTTGGAGACACTATATGATCAGCGGATTGGAGAAATTCTCCATGCACAAGGAAGATTTTGAATTCTGTAAGTAAGCGTTTATTATGAAATTCCTCATATTCAGAATGAAGGTGAAGTCAGTCATGAACTGAATTCACCACAGCGCACAGCCCAAGAAAATTAATAAGGCCCACCTTTCCTTTTTTGGTTAATAAAAAGACTGCACATCACATTACAATATAATTTTTGTTGGCTTTATAATATCACATTTTGTGGAATTCCCTCCTTCCTTTTTGTCATTAATCATCATACTATAGTATATGCTATGCTGTTTTTATAGACGATATATTGCAGGTCTGGGCAAACTGCTGCCTGAAGCGTTTTTTTGTGGGACTCACTATGTGATCAATAAATTGTTTGTTCAGAGTTAATTTTTTTGTTGAAATTACCTCTTCACGACAGACAATAATGTATTTCTAAAAATAGTATTTAAATTGCGGCCTGCCGTTGAAATTAAATTTTAATGTGTCTCTTCAGCCAAAATGTTTTCCCAAGCCTAGTATGCAGTAAAAACTCATTGTGAGATATAGTAAACAGTGTTTATATTTTACCCAATATTTACAATTTTTACACCTATACTTATGCCCTACATTCCTGTACCTTGGATAAGAAAAAGGAAAATTAATCAAAATCAAAATTGAAGACGTGTTTACAATATTATTTAGGGAAATTTTAGAAAAGGCATTTTATTTTTCGTCTGAAGTTGAAGATATACGCAAATATTTCCGTATGCTCGCACTACAAAAAATAACTAAATCTTCTTATCACCATTTTGATGTAATTTCTATGTCTGTCCTTATTTAATGTATTTATACTAAATTTTGTTATTTTTTCCAGTGCTGAAGCCTGTCACGTGTAAAGTAAAGGTGATAATAAACCGTTCCGGAGAAGCAAGAGTACCCCGACTCCTAGTGGATGCAGTGCTGCAGGATAGCGCTGCACAAGTTTCAAGAAAGCAATACCTCTCAGCTTGCGCATTGGTAGATTCTTTTAAGCGAATAGCAGTTAATAGGTTAGTATATATTAATTTTCAATATCATTCCATTATTACCATTCTTGAATTCTTTTTTGATTTTTAAAAATAAAAAACAATTTGATTTTACTACTTCCACATGTTCCACGGTTTCACTCATCGCCAGCATTATTAACTGATCTTATCTGAAAATTATCTTTTTGATTACTGAATGACTCATGAATGTGACTCATTACTGAGTCGTGGATATAGTTATTTTTAAACTTCGAGGTAATATCACATTTCATCAGACAATCTTTTATGAATAAGAAAATCCCTCAATACATTTTAATTAAACACCTACACAGACAATCTAAAAATACTTATTATTGGAATAAAGAAAATATTATATATACGCTTTGAAAAACAATACAGGCTGAAAATACTATTTCGGAAGCAATTTTCGGCTCAGTGGGCTAAAAATGTATTTTTTCATTTATTCTTTGACATAGGAAAAATCGATTATCCATATTTTTAGTTGTCTGTTGCCAAATTAATTTTGTTCTGTTGATACCACTTTTTTTATATAATTATCTATTACATATGTATAGTTTTATTATTATTAACATCATTATTTTACTTTTAATTATTATACGTCTAATTTTTAATTTATATTTTATTTAACAAGTAGTATGTTATATTCTTTTCCCCATAGCAAATTGACTTGACAACTTTTTTGCTGTTTTGCCTCTTAAGAAATAAATTGTACAAATCTTTATAATGAAAAGTAATTGCATTAAACCCTTATATCCAAAATTTTAATAAAACAATTTATGCTCTAGGAAATATCGTCATCTTCATCCGAAAGTTCCTGTCAACCAGAACAGTAAAAAATGGTGGAAATACATTTACAATGCAGTGCTAGAGCAGCGAATCAAACCGTACACCTGGAAAACCATCAAATCTCACAGAGATAACTATCACAAATATAAAGACGCTTACAAGAACACGCTCAGGAGTCCAAATGATACCGAGCTGAAGCTAGATCTGCAAAAATGCGAGGATAACCTGCCCATTCTGAGCGTTATCATCGCCAGGGAGCATGCAAAGATTGAGGTAAACTTTTTTCTTTACACAAAAAATATCTCTTATTAATTTACAGCTTGCGAGCAAGACTTTCATCCGGCGAGCTGGTGTTTGTGGGGAGATCTCTCAGGTACACTCAAACATGCTCGTTTACTTAGTCAAATTCACGATTTATTCCAGTTAATAGTTACATGTACAGAGTTTACGATTTACATCAAAAACAAATACATTGACATTTAAAAAAAATCAAGCTTTCGAAAAAATGGTAACAAGAGCTTTCCATGCACAAGGAAGATTTTGAATTCTGTAAGTAAGCGTTTATTATGAAATTCCTCATATTCAGAATGAAGGTGAAGTCAGTCATGAACTGAATTCACCACAGCGCACAGCCCAAGAAAATTAATAAGGCCCACCTTTCCTTTTTTGGTTAATAAAAAGACTGCACATCACATTACAATATAATTTTTGTTGGCTTTATAATATCACATTTTGTGGAATTCCCTCCTTCCTTTTTGTCATTAATCATCATACTATAGTATATGCTATGCTGTTTTTATAGACGATATATTGCAGGTCTGGGCAAACTGCTGCCTGAAGCGTTTTTTTGTGGGACTCACTATGTGATCAATAAATTGTTTGTTCAGAGTTAATTTTTTTGTTGAAATTACCTCTTCACGACAGACAATAATGTATTTCTAAAAATAGTATTTAAATTGCGGCCTGCCGTTGAAATTAAATTTTAATGTGTCTCTTCAGCCAAAATGTTTTCCCAAGCCTAGTATGCAGTAAAAACTCATTGTGAGATATAGTAAACAGTGTTTATATTTTACCCAATATTTACAATTTTTACACCTATACTTATGCCCTACATTCCTGTACCTTGGACAGGAAATACATTGACATTTAAAAAAAATCAAGCTTTCGAAAAAATGGTAACAAGAGTGCCATAGGTTAACATTTCTAGTCGCTACGGAGCGACGGCCTCCATAGGTTAACGTAGCTGCTGGACCGAGCGTACCCACCCTCAAGGCTTCGCTCACAGCGGTTCATTGCCAAAAAAATATGACTAGATATCCTCGATTCCTCTTTAGATTCAACGCGGAGTAGATTAAGCTCTAGCGCTATGGCGGATTCCCAGTATACGGATACACAAGATACTTAATATCGCTTAAACTAAGTGGCTGAACAAGTCACATTTTATTTTTTTTACTTTCTATCTTTTCTTTTCTTAAGCACAATAGTGCTTGGTTAAAAGATCGGTCCCGTGCAGCTCTGCATCGGGCCAAGAATATGAGGAGTAAATACGTTTCTTTTCTTGATCGTTATTTCGTTATGGAAGGCGACCGTGAAAAAGCGGTGGCATTCACATAACGGGTGGAGGTGGGGCAACCAACTTGTACCTGCCAAGGGATCTGTATCCGCTAGCGAAGGTTATGCTTGCTGGTTTCTAAAAACTCATCTGACGTCGCCAAAAACTGATGTGCTTGACATGTTACAACGTATTTTTTTCTTGACTTTGCACGAGATATGATCCGATGAAATTTCTGGGCACAGTTCACACTGAATAATAATGGGCAGTGTCAAGCTTTAATACATTGATAAATATAGCCCAATGTTTCATAACGTGATCGCAAATGTCCCTTTCTGCTATAGCGAAATTGTTCTACGCCGAATCAAACTTCTGTTGAGATACTTACATTAGGAGCCCATATGCTCGCGTTGGGAGCGGACATGGTAAAAAAAATTAGAACGAAAATTATACCATTACTTATATGTAAAGAGAGAATGATTTGATCCACCCTTCATCGATTGATCCTTTCATTCCGATAATACTTTTATGATTATTTCTGTATGCAGTGAAAATCGTTTGACAGGAAATGATTTTGATTCAATTTTCATTCATTAACATTTGTTGGGCGCTATGTTTAAATTGACTGAATATAATTTTTTGAAGTGTTGATAGTGTACCTATTGTGATGTGTTTGGGAATGTAAAGATTGACAATACGACACTACCTAAGTTTAATCCTTTATGAGCAAACATGAAATTTTACAAGAGAACATTTTAAAGATTCAAATAGGGACAGTGGTACTATTTTAAATCTATTTTTCCTAATATTGTTTGATGCCTACCCATAGAACTGAGGATATAGACAACGAAAATGCAAAAGGGTATTTGGCACTTATATGATTATACCTAAGAAGTGACAAATAAATATACCTATGATAATGAATTTTAGCATCTCTTTCTCTATTCTATCTGTTCTGCATTGGTATATATATATAGTTACACTAGTTCTTTTATTGCATCTGCCTCTGAGGTATTGATTGATTTTTCCAGTGACAATACGGGACTGTTTTCTTATGATCGATTTTGTTTTTAAAGTTGCAAGTGGAAGAACCTGACAGAGTAGAAGTGAAAGAAAGTGAGATCGATTGGTGGAGAGTCTCAACCCCTAGCCCCATTCAAGATTTGGAACCCTCGGAAGATGGGTTCGCAAGGAAAAACGTCGATCTCTGTGTAAAGCCAGAAAAAGTGAAAGGTCTTTGGACGCATCTGTCGAGCCCAGAAAAACAAAGAGTTTGTGAATTAATTGGATATGTAGACGGCGGAGCTAAGCCAGAAAAGCCAAAACTGTATATAGGTAATTATATTAGTTTTAATATAAGCATACCTGCACCACAGTAGTCAACGTCGTCTTCTTTGGTTGCAGTGTTCATGCAATTTTCATTTGATTTATGGATTCGAGTGTGAAGGCATGGATGTCTGTGATGTCTCAATTCCCTAACACATATTCTATACTGGCTACTTTAGTATTTTTGAACGATTTTGGAATATCGTAAAGAAATAGAACCAATCTCTACCTTATAATTAAAAACATAACAATCAGTGAGTCAGAAAATGCTTGTTAACCCGCTGTCTACTAATGTCTCAACTGTTGAGACACCAAATTTCAGTGTGCGGATTTTTGATACTCAAAAATATAAGAGTGTTAACAGTGTAAATTTTTTTTTGTACAAGCTAATTTGATAGCTTTTATTGATTTGTCCTGATAATCTCCATAAGTTAAGCTTACGCTAACACCACGGCATTAAATTTTGAAATATTCAGTGTTGGAATATTTTTTACGTAGTTCAGCAGGGAATGGGTTCATGGGGTGAAACATGTGTCACCCCTTGTAGCATAACCGGTGGAACAACAATAGATCTTGATTTTATTGTTTTCTTCACATAATTGATTAACTTAATAATACAATAGTTTTTTGATGATTCTTTTGTAGAGCACAAGATCAACTTGACACTTGCTAATTCATCGTTGAGCCTAATGAACAGAGGGAGAGAAGTTTTAGTGTTGACGTTGACACAATTCTTAGCATCCATCGAGACAAGACCAGCAGCAAAAGCATTTAAGGTAATAAAGGTTACCGTCTTTATCTTTTTCTCTTATACTGACGTTTGACAAATTATTTGGTTCATATAGCGCAATCAGAAAAGTTTTTAATTCCAAATTTAGATTAGTTAGTACTGGAATGTGCGCCGCCTTTCGACTTTTTAGCTTGTTACACATTATTTATGGTTTTGTTGGCTATACGGATGACTTGATACTTCTTCTTGCAAATGCTTCAAAGTACTAAATCAATCATTTTTTTATCCTAAATATTTTGTAACCATAAAGTACTTTAGTGCTTAAAGTTTGATGTTTTATAGGTGTATTTATTTTTAGTACATCTGAACCCAGGTCTATCATTCTCATATTCACTTTTAAGGTGTAAACTGTCAGTTCTTGGTGGAAAGGCATTATATTTTTAAAACAAAACATACTACTTCCACATTTTTGTGATGACCAAGACCAGTTTCACTGACCACGAGCATTATCAACTGAATTCTATTCTCATAAATTTTCTCATTTTCCAAGATTTTATTTTATTTAATAATCCTGGCAAAACACCTTTAAGAACAGATTGAGATAATAATGTTCATCGTTCTCCAATATATTGTCTAAATATTAGTTCGATTGATTAGTGGAGGCATGTGTGACTCTATACAATCACTATAGATAACCGAGGCTGTAAGTCAGTAAGCACCGTCTTGTTGTTATAATGCATGCATATTTCCCCTATTGACTTATTCACTGGACACTACTGACTTTTTAGTAGTGTCATCAGTCAATGCTCATTGTTGCCTTGCATCTTGTGAATAATTTTGACTTGTAACTGTATGCCTTTCATGAAGAAAGATAAGACTGGTAAAAAGATTGAAAATTATTCATGAAGCTGAAAGACATCCTGAAATTTTATAAAAAATATTTTTTTATATTATCTATGGTTTTGACACTTTCTTGCAGTCAAAGTGTTTTTGGAGGAGCCTGTATTGAATTTAGAAGTGGAACTCATTCATAACATCAAACCACAATGCTAATATTGTATTATTCTTTTTATTTCAGGTTTCCGCGAGGGCGGAAAGCATAGTGATTGAAGGTGCAAATGCAGAGAATGATCTAGCCCCTATGGTGACAGCTGACAATGTTTATTCTGGCAACACTAATACCAACTTCTTGTCAATCGATTTTGAGAAAAATCCCCTCAACAGTGAGGCTGACTTTGGACTTAACTGTTCTTTGGAACCTGTGGAAGTTGTTTATAATGAGGTAATATTGTCTAAACTGCCTTTAAAAATTATTTAATATCTTTTATAACATACAAAATTATCTCTGCTGAAACGCAACTGATATTATTGACACAAGTAATTTCTATGTATTTGATGGTTTCTGCAGTAACTTTGTAGGAATTCATTTTTAATATAAAATATAAATTGATTACTTTATTATTCCACTGGTTGCATTACTAGATATGACATGTGTTTCACATCTTTGAGAAACACCTCCAGATTAATTCCATTGTAAGATTTATAACTATAATTTAGACATTGATTTTATTTATGTGGAATCGATTTTGGAATTTTTCATTTTACTGAGTGCAGGGAGGGAAAGATACAACAATAATAATTCCAAAATAAATCACTTGTGTTTAGAGGTGATAATCCCACAGGAAATAAATTTAAAGTGGGAAGCCACCCGTCTCATTCTCAAATAGCCGAAACACGTCACATCTAGTAAAAGAACCAGTGGAATAACAGAGTTATCAATTTTGATTGAACATTATATTATCTTACGTGAGCAATAAGAGTGAGAGTGAATTGTCTGTAATAAGGCAATTGTTTGTTTATTTGCAGCATGCTATATCAGAAATAATAAACTTCTTCCAAACGCGGTCGTTAGCCATGAAAGATGTCGCTGACATTCTATCGGACAAGTTAAACGAAGCAGCGAAGCTTAGCAAATCCCTTCTGAGTTATACGATCGCTAGACGCAAAGTCGTCAATATAAATATGGATCTCAAAGGACCTTATATAATTCTTCCTGAGTCAGGATCGTTGCATAAGTGAGTATATATAACCCTCAACTTACTTTTTCTTCAGTGGTGCTACAGATAAAATGAAGTTTCGACCTCCTCCACCACCATTCTGTAGCTGGCCCAGTTCTATGGGCATCTTCTCCAGTCCAGGATAATTGGAAAACCTCCAGTATCTTTTCAGTATGCTGTATTATTTTTTACTGCTTTGTTGTCAGAAACTCAGCGTTCCAGTTTTTGTATGTTTTTTTATATAATCACATTGACTTTATAAATAGTTTGTTATTGATAACTTATTTATATCAGTTAGTAAAAAATAAACAAATCTGTTATTCCTTTTATTGTGACAGCCAGTTAGTGGAATAACAAAGTTTCATGTTTTCAATGGATTCGATTAAGCTCTGTGGAAATTCATATTATGCCTAAATTGAAATTGATAAGTTTGTTCTGTTGTGTCACATCTAATGGAAAAAGCTTAGTTATCAATTTTCACTTTATGTAAACAAGGTTTCAATTAATATTTAAACTTTATTATATCATTCTATATTTATAGAGGAGGCAACGTCTTAGTGGTAGACCTAGGTCGAGTTGTCATAAAATCAGATTTGCAACCTTCCAATAACCAACTAGAAGACGCTACCTGCATGGAACTTGAGGAGAGACTGTATGATAGACTGCATGCAGATTGCTCATCACTTCAGGTAAACATTGCTTCTATTGGCTATTGTTGACTTTACAGATTTATTTTGTTATGCATCTATGAAGGATACTTTGTATAATTATAATATAAACTCCTGCAATAACCCTTTTCCTGCCCAATGAAAAACACAAAATACAATCTCAGGCCTAGAACTAAGAGTCAGTGTTGCCATATTCTTTTTTTTGTAATCACGTCCGCTCAAAAAGTGGAGCATATGGACTTCTAATGAAGCTGATCACAACAGATGTTGTTCTATGAAGTCTGCTTGTTCAGTCACTAAACCTCTCTTTTTTGAAGAGATTAAGGATAAAAGAATAGGGCTAGGACAGGACTAGTAGTTATCAAATCGCTCTTGCTACGTCCTGTTTTAAGGGTTGGGTGGGTGTGAGAGAATTTAACATCAAAGACAAATCGATACATGAAACTGTTTATACTGGAATTGGAAACCGTGAACACCGCAATCGAAGCCAACGACATCGACCACTTGGCTGCGACTGAACTTTGAAATATTTCTTTTTCTAACTTAAAAAATTTTTGGTGTGATAACAACTTAAAACAGATATGAAGCTTGCAATTTATTCTTAAATATACACTATTGGTTAGCGCAATCCAAAAATGACCTTATTTTGAAACGTATATGGATAACCAGATGAGATTTTTTTAATCGATTGGATGGTATTTTAAGAGAAAATACACCAGGCTAAAATATCTCTCATTTTACATACTACTTAATTCAATAAAAACTTCGTTGTGCTTAGGTATTTTTCTGCGATTCCGGTGACGAGTGGAGAAATGCTCGTAAATTGGCAGACTCTGATCTTCATCTGGTCCCTAAAATAAGAGTCCAGCTAGTGTTCTCCAACAGCATCAAGCAAGATTATAAACTATTACCCAAGTACGTGATCAAATATGGCCATTGGCGATTAAATTTTGTAAAATTGTTCAAATACATGTATGTTTTTTCATATTGCTGTAAATAACCATTGGTATATTTGAATAATTTATAGGCACAAACTGAATGTCTCGATATCAAGCCTAAAGTTGAATCTATCAGACAGAAGAATCGGTCACTTGATGGATTTCTTCGATAACTTACCGTTGCCGACATCTAACACTGTACCGATATCATTTATGGACTCGTCACACGGCAATGACACTGTCGACAGTTCTGCCACCGTAAGACTTCTGAAGAGAGACAAAATTTCACCAGAGCTTAAATTTAAGCAATTGGCAGCCCTGAAAAGAAAACTTGTACTGGCGTATTTGCATCGCATTAGGTAAGTAGATAAGTCCCTTTGTATATAAAGTTGTATATAAAGTAATATAAAAATACTACCACATTCAAAATATGGTAAAACAACACCACTCAAAAAAGTATTCAAGAGTTTTCACGAAAGATATCGTGGAGAATAAGAGACACAAAATGGTTTGGCTGTATTTTAAAGAGTAGACTAAGGTTTTATTTCATAGTTTGGTTTGTATTGCAGTTGATAAATATTATATTATTTTAGCATTACCCTTCCTTAGGAAAAAGGTTGAGTAGCCGAATTATAGTCAACTTTTCTTAAACACCTTTTGTTGAAATGCTTTGTGGTTAAATAAATATATTTATATTGATCAATTTTCTCTATGTTTACAGAGCAAAAGAATCTGGGTACGACAGAGGAAGTGCAAAGCTCAGTTTCCTTGATTCCGACAAATCATTTGTATCCGTGGAGCACAGTGATGATGATGCAGAAATTTGGGCGAGGACTGTCGATTTGCCAGGTTTCGATGATAATGTTTCTCCGAATAATAGTATATCTATTCTTTTGAGATTTGTCATTGGTAAGTAAAAAAGCATATTGGTGGTTTTATTAGACTAAAAATTAATATTGTAGATTACAAAAAAGAAAACATTGAAAACTTTCTTGGTCTTTTCAATGAATAATACAAGTGCATTTGACTTCATTTTTTTATGATATCCCAGTTTTCCATTTATGATTTCCACATATTCAGTAAGATTTCTCCAATTCGTCATCCATTAAAAGCAATTTTTATACTTTGACCCATTAACAAAATAATTGAGAGGGCAGTCTGGCTGTGTTGCCAAGATTGGAGGATGCCCTCAAAAAGATTAAGACTGATATTTTAATAAATTAGATATATATCTTGAAATAATTCAATAGTTTTATATACTGTTTTAATCAATAGAGATACTGTGTTTTGCTGGAAAATACTTTCTGAGGTTGTCATCAACAACTACTTTAAAATACCCGTTGCTTTTTTTCATTTAATTGTAAATTATATAAAAATATAGACACTTTGCAATCTCAAGATTGAATTTTCAAAATACCAGAATTGCAATGCCTAATCATTAAACATTTTGGCACTTTGGTTATTACACTTGGTTACATGTATTACCTTATTATTTCTGGTTTGTAGGAAACAATTGATTGACGATAGCATCAAAGAAATTAGATTTCAATAGACATTTTATTATTACAGGTGAAGCAGTTCTGCATCTTTCCCGTTCGCTCGATTCTATTGAACGCCCTTACATGATGTTGCGCCTTGGAAAGGTAATAATCTTTTTATAAATTATTTTTTGATTAGAGGTAACTTACGAACATAAGGAATATTGCTGACGGAGCTAAAACCAATGCTAAAAAATAATATCAAATTCGAATTATTGAGATTTTGTACACTTACACACAAACATCCATGCTTATAAAGAGAAATCCATCTTCGACATTGACTACTGCACCACGAACCGACAAGGTTAGTTTATGGGGTTTAATTAAAAAACTAACCGTTTAATTTAATAACTTACCATTTAATATCAATTACTGAACGTTTATCTTATTAAATGATAATTAAATTTGGATTATTGAGATTTTGTACACTTCCATGTATTTTGTCACTTACGACCCGGGTTTCGCCTTTCGGCATCTTCAGGCATTCGGGCGCACAAATGGACTCGAATTGTCAATTCGACTCATCCATTCGTGCACCCGAATGCACGAATGAAGATTCCGAAAGGCGAAACCCGGTTCGTTAGTGTCAAAATACATGAAAGTGTACAAAATCTCAATAATTCAAATTTGATAATGAAATTCCATCAAGCACCCTCAGTCGATGTCTTAAATTATATAAAAAATAATATATTAATAAATCAAAATGTGTAAATCGACTTTTCATTCAATTCTATGATACAATTATAGATTATGTATTGTATCATTTCAGCTATGTGTGGACATGGCTGTGATGAGATACGGTCCTGCTCTGCAAATCAGCCTGCAATCTTTAATGCTATGTGATAAACTACATCCTGGAATTTCTGGTGAATATCTTGAACTGATAACAACAGAAGCTACAGAGGAATTTGCTAATGTTCTCTACAGAAAGGTTTGTGCTATGTTAGAAACTTCTGTTACCCTTCCAATCTTTGAGTTTGAACCAAAAGAACTGCAATGCCATCAACATGTGTCACTCATCTCAAAACGCAGATTGTGATATAATTGATCATAGATAATTATTGCAACATTTCTATTTGGCAAAGATAAGTAACAAACTTCATGTTTTTTCAGGTACGAGCCGATTGTCCTGACTTCAAATCTCATTTCCACAGCGTAGAGCAGTCCTTAGTGGTTGATATTGGCAATGCAACAGTGGCATTTCACCGAGAAGCTTGGCAGACGCTGCTGAAGTATTTGGAATATATTTTCCAGAAGTAAATATGAAATTTTCGTTTTTTAACTTTCCTATGCCAATTGCTGACTCTTAGCACTCATAAGTGTTGTGACGCCCCAACCATTCAGCAAATTCTAAGCGCTCCAAGGTTCCGTCTTCTCTCAGGAGTAGAAGTTGTGAGGCATTTTTAAGACTGCGTAAGATGCATGCCATATGACTCGCCCAGCGTGGGCGTTCAGTTTTGACAAATCTTACAATATCTGACTCACTGCAGGTTTTTACATGTAGTTTCCTTGGTTTACGAGAGTCTTTGGAGTTAAGCATCCAGGCCTCTAACCCATACACTAGAACTGGTCTACACCTGCATGAAACTCTCGTAACACCAATATTAATAAAAGTAAGCGGTTCTTGTGAAGCAATGCTACATATCGATAGTTTACGTAGACAAAAAAAAAAACAGTATGCTTTTAGATGTATGACTTTGATTAATCTTCATGTATTTGTTATTACTTTATTGTATTATTGTAGAGTGCAGTCAAGAGACGCTCTCCAATTAAAGAAAATGATTAAGCCGCACACGGAAAATATGATGGATTTACTAAATGGATCCGCTAAAGATCCCCCTATTCCACCTGGTGCTACTAAATTCAGTTATTCCTTCAGGTATGTTCTTTTAATTTTACCATCAGGTCAGGCATCATGTAACACAGTTATAACCAAATACCATTTTTGCTCAAAGTTTGCATTCGGGAATAGATGCTTACGTTGCAAATTAGGGATGAGGTGTTTCGATTTCATGAGCAATTCATAGAAGAACAGACCAGGCAACGCCTTGTTACGTCAGTGGTCTTGACGAGACATTGGAACTGGCTGGGTCACGAACTGCAGATGCTTCCAGATAGTTTCAATCCTGCTTGCTTTTTGTTCCGACAGGTGGGATTCCGGCGTCCCGGACGAACTTCTGAATGCTGGCATGTCATAAAAGAAAGCAAAGAGAAAATATTAAGGATAATATTAATTAATTTTAGTATTGATATTATTTTAGTCACTAATTGCTTCATGGTATTAACAAACACATTTTAGCTTTTTGTATACGATACATAATCATGTTAAATTAAACCGAAAAGAAAATACTAAGATGTTTATAAATCGAGAACTGTCATGTGAAAACTTATCTAATAAATAGGGTCACTTAATTGATTATTCCTCTTTTTACAGATTATCTCAACTTCGCTGCAAGTTATCACATTCTGATGTTGAGATTTTGGATATCAAACTAGGCGGGCTGGAGAGCGACTGCGTCTTTAAAGCAAACGAACGAATGATTCTGAAAGTTTTCCTGAATACATTCACTGTTGATGATCTCTCTGAAATGACTCTCTATTCAAAGGCGAGTAAATATACAATCTCAAGGGATAAGAATGATATCATAGCAAATATATGTGTTGTCATTTTCCTGTTTCCATTGATACCTGAACATTCATAAAGAAAGCCTATTTCCTCGCAACCAGCACAAATATTTAGTGATAACACTGTAATAATGTCATTCGTCAAATCGTGCTTTTTTCTTCTTTTGATTCCATCTGCAATCAAAACATTCCATTGTTAAACTTGTATCGATATCTTTCAGATGAACTTTGTTTTGATTTTTGTTAGAACCAACTAGCTGACTAGTCTAGATGTCCTTTCATAATACTATGTTCCAACGCACAGTAAATTTAGTTACATGTTTACTAAATAAAGGTTTCATAGCTATTTTTTTATAATTGAGTACAAAAGAAATATAATGATTTGGTTTTTAGATGGTTTGGGTGGACGAAGACAAAGTATTTGAGATGAAATATGTACGTCACAGTCCGCGCGTGTACCGAGGAGCAGGAAAAGATAGTTTAACGGAATGTGATGATGTCAAATCAGATGGCTCGCTGAGAATATATATTGGACGATTACACATTGTTATGTTGTACAAGATTATGATTGATCTACAGGTAAAATAAAGACTAATATATAATATTATTAATCATATTATAAGTGAGATTCAACAATGATTTTCTGAAACCATTAATCATTACATAATATATCACTTTTCTCCCCTATCTATATTTACATCCCGAAAATAGGTAATCCCTCAGTTTCCAGTTGTAAATTATTTAATCTAATACGAATTGGATGATCTAAAGTTAACTAGTCTAACAGAAATATTTTCAAAAGGGATTGAGGACAAGATTAATGCACCTACAGTCATTTTTATGTAGAAAAAGTGTCAGTGAAACTTTGACCTAAAAAACAATGAGATATCTATTATCAAGGGTAACCGAACTAAACAGAACAATTTGAAGATAATATTTTGTCGTATCTATTATTTATTGAACATATATGATTATAGACATGAGTGACTTCTCATTGAGTTTATCTCGTATGATTTTCCGATTTTCAAAATTTTTGGTGAATCAGATATTTTTTTCCAAACAAATTTTAAAAAATTTAAAAGAAGTATCTTGTATTATATGAAATAAACAGTATGGTCATTTGCAAATATTTGTGTTTAATATCTACAATAAACACATTCTAATTGCATATTAGAGTTTATTATACTTTTTTGTTTTTATAATATATTAATACTATTAATACTAAATATTATAGTATATAAATTAATAAGTATATTATTTATTTCTTATATGTTCAATAAATAATAGATACAACCAAAATACTATTTTTAAATTGTTCTGTTTCGTTATGTTCTTTTTAGTCATGGAACCATTGTCAAATAACTATTAAGCGAGCAACCCGGAACATTAATAATTCTTTACATTTATTCCAGTATTTTGTGCTTAATTCAGCTTTTATATACAAAATAAAAAGTAAAATGTTATTTATAATCATATGTATTCCATTAAACTAATATTTTAGGTTGTAAAATAGACTTGAGCGACACATTTTCACCGGTAACACAATGTTACATCATGAACTGAAAAATGTTATTTGCTCATTATAAATATATTTTGTTACAATTATTTGATTTGAATATTTACAGCATTTCGTCGAGCCATTCATACCAACTGGTGTCACAAACGAAGCCATGCGAAATGCCGAGAAAGGTGTAGAGAGTCAGCTATCCAACATGAAGAGTTGGCAAACGAGACTTCACATTTCTATCGATGTTCACGCTCCTGTGTTCTTGCTGCCACAAAAATCGACATCGCCGAATCTGATTGTATTTAATGCAGGTAAAATTATTACGCTCAATCAAATAGATACCTTCAATCAATTTAATCTAAAGAATATATCATATTTCATTTGAATATGTAATTATTTTTTCAATAAATATAATCCTGCTTTATTATTTAAAGGACTGTGGATATCCATTTGCCCACATTAACTGATTGGTTTTACTGCATTAGCAAGAGAGGAACATTCTTTATCAAAATAAAAAAAATATTTAATATTGTCACCATACCGGCAGAAGTTACCATACTACAGAAGACTGAATCATATTTTTAAATGCCAGAAATAAAAACATTAATTTGGAATTTTACAAAACATATCATCGGATTAGCCAACAAACTGCTTATCTACATTTCAGCAAAATGTTCAGGAGACCTTAAAAACTGAATAAATTCAGATTTAACCAATGTTATTTTTGAATTTCACATAATTAAATACACACAGTAAAATTCAATTCAGTTTGTTAGTTATGCCGATGATATGCACAAGCAGTTTCTGTGTATATAATTGCGTATTTACACACTTTTGTTAGTTTCACCATTAGAATAAGAAACATCAGAACTGTTTCAGATTTCTCTTAATCACAGTTTTATGAATCGTGGATATCTGTTTTTTCCAACAGAATTTTGTCTAGCCCTCTTGCCCAGATATTGTATGTTACATAGATAAGTTACATGCCTATTTGACACAAATAAAGTTAGAAAACAGACGGGTACAATTGCCAATAAAATAAATTACTTTTTTTACCAAACTAGTATAATAATAAATGCACCTGCTGAATTATTCCAGACAGAGAATTATCGATATCCAATAATCTCTTTGTGCCCTTCATCATTTTTGTCAATTTTGTTACTTTCCAACTTCTGCCAGTAATGTGACAACATATATTGTGTACGTTTGGTAAAAAATATGTTTTTACTTAATTGCAGGAGACTTCACTGTAGAAAATTTCTTCAAGGAGATCGGCCAATCCGTGGTGAACAAAGCTCCAACCGTCAGTTTGGGATGCTCAAATTTTAGTCCGGTTATTGACAATATTTTGATCAAACTTGATTCTGTCACATTAAGCAGAGCTGTGATGACATTATCGGCTACTTTGGAAGTGCAGGTATTGATTTAATTATTTTTATTGTTAAGTCAGCTTAAAATATTTTCAAATAATCAAAACACTTTTCAAGCGAGTAGGATTTAATCGAGATACTCACTATTAAAAGAAAAGAAAACATTGTGAAAAGCAGTGTAAATGACCACAGAGGCTAACAAATATAATATCAATTGGGATATACCAAATATCAATGAAAAGAAAATTTCACTTCAAAGCTAATAACAAATCAGCACATTTTTTCTTTGCCAAAATCCGATATATCGGCTTTGGCTAGTCTAGTGAGAATTACCAAATCCGTCGAATCTGACATCATCATTGAAAATATACCTGATACATTTTCAGCAGTCTGTATGGTATTGTTTCATGGGAACAGTATACATAAAATTATAGAACACATTTAACTTATTTATTATTTATGTTAGAGTTGCGGTATGTCTTTCATAGTAATCCCAAAAGGTCCGGCAACCAGAGAATCAAAGAATGGTTGATAAAAATTGTGAAAAATAGTGAACTGCTCTAGTCATTTCAAATGGACCACAGAGCTTCAATTTCTTCAATAATGTGTGAATGATTTTTATCATAAATTCCCTTTTACCGAAAGAATGTTTCCCTTCATGTTTGAAAAGAATAATTATTTTGTTAAGCTATGAAACATTCATTAATGGTTGATGTTGAATACTACAAAATATTTTTCAATCTAGGAACCAATCTTGGAGCCGGTGTCAATAAGGTTTGATATAAAACGAGCAGTCGGCTATCACAGTATTATAACTACGCAACAAGCGCCGGGTAGTGGAGCATATAACAAAGACATACTGCTGTACGATGTTGACGCTGTTATGGATACAATAAATGTAAATCTTGGACAAAGAGACCTGTCAACACTGCTAGCAGTTTGGACAGATAACTTTTCGGAAGGACAGTATGTCGGTAAGTGTACTCATTTATTTTGGTTTTGATGTTATTTTGATTCATAAACATGACCATAATAATCAGCAGCCGTCTTATATTCAGTGCTCATCCTCGTACTGCCACATCTGCTGAAGCTGATTCATAATAACTGCAATTGCTGTAATTTATGACCTGGTTTCATTTTTAATCCTTACACAATATTCAAATGCCACTCTCCGTGCTATGTTGTGATATTCAAAGATTCTGGATTTCTATTGTATAGGTGGTTCATGTCTTATGTGCGATCACAGGAGGTACAGATTGGCTAATAACTCTGAGCTTTAGTCACAGTGAAAGGTTAACCATAAATATTATCATTTTTCAAGTACATCAAGATAGTATATTATTTATATGTAAAAAATATATTTTATAACAATGACCATAAATTGGAATTTATTAACAAAAGTACGTGTAAGTTTCAAATATAGAATTTGCACTGTTGTTCCCAATCCTTGCATTGTAATATCACTAATGGGTCTCTCATTTCAACACTTCCAATCTTGGAAAAATATGTATGAATTTAAACTGACCGCTATTAAGTGACGAAGTTTACAGAATTGGATCAAAAAATTCAGTAATTCAAATGCCAAAACGTAATTGATTTTGTTTTGATATTTTTTTAGGTTCCATGGGTATAATGGCTGGAGGCAGTGGATCTCCGGTAGAAACGGCTGTGAACACAGATGCCTCCGTTAAAAAATTACAGGCATTCTTCGCTCAAGCTGAATCATTAAGGAAAGAAGCCTTCTTTAGGTAAAATTTACTCATTTTATAAGAATTTGACAGCAATATTTATGTCCATAAATATTGCAATACCACAGTACATTATAAATAAAATAGCTTCATAAAATTAAAGAAAGTACATAGTGTAAGAAGGAGGCGCGGTTGGAGGAAAACCTGATATCCAACACGGGCAATTGGTGTAGTGCTAAATTAAAGTGTAAAAAAGAAAATTCCTCTAAACAAAAAAAATTTGTTGAATAGAATCACTTAATGGTCGTGAAAAAAGTACCAGAAAGGCGTTTCGGATCCACTACACCACTGATCACGGGGTACTTACTCTATTTTAATAGCAATGAGAAATAAAGTACGTAAATTTTTAAAAATGACACAATGAATTGAAATTTATTTGAAACCTGTGACATCCAACACAGAGTAAACGATTGGCGATATTTGCTCCAAAATACTACAAATCTCACATAAAAACGCCTCAAACTCATTCTCTTAAATCACGATTGTTTTATATAACATTCTGTTGGTGAAAATTATAGCATCGTTTCAAATATTGACAATGAGTCCAGCAAAAACACATATCAATATCTAATACATCTGTCACGGATGGATTACTCAAATTTCTAGCACCATATATATTACTTGTCATTTTTATTTTACTTACCTGAGTATCTTAAAAATGAAAAACTATTTTTCCCTGTATTCTAGTATTTCCGAATGTTTTTAAAACTCACATAATGCTTTGTATGCTCATGTTATTAGGCCCCCAATGTGGAGCCATCTCTTATCCCGTGTTAATGTATCTTGTATGTTGCTATTCTAGATTTACACTTGACGGAGTGGAACTTAAAATATTCAATGACATGGATGAGGTATTAAGCTCTCCGGTGCGTGACTCCAACAGAGGACTAGCGAAGCTGGCGGCAGGAGAATTGTCAGTCAATCTGGATTACTTCTCCGATAGATCTTTGGACGTGAAAGCAAGTTTACAGAGTCTTTTGATTGAAGATATCCGGCCTGACACTTCCATTGTCATCAAGAAGTAAGTCAAATTACATCCATCACTGAGTACATTGTATGAATAATGATAAATTACACATTTCATCAACTGGAATTACTAGAAAAAAAATTGATTCTTCAATTCTACATCAGGAACAATTTGTATCATACCTGTCAGATATCACCAGAGCTAGGAATGGGAGAACTTTTATGTTGGGCATTGTAAAACCACAAAGAAATTCACTCTTATTATGAGGTTATGTAGGATAATTTTTCCAGAATGTTCCAGTCACATGCCGGTGAGATGCGAGTCGATTGTAGTGCCATATCAGTATCATCGCCACCTATTATTGACATGACATTCCGGCAGAATCAAGCTGGCGACAGGAATATTGACATACACGTTGAGAAGACAAGGATGAATTTCTCCGTACCATTTTTCATGAACCTTGGAAGATTCGTACTGGATGCTTTACCGGGTAAGCAATCAAAAACAATAATATTATAAATGAATCATTCATGTAAATTTTTTCTCACAGCTATAAAGTAGATGTAACTTCAAATAATCGAAATATTTCACTGATATAAGATGTATTTTATTGAATATAGAATTCAGATATCGTGGATCATAACCATGTTCACCCTGGATTTAAACTCTCAATGTAGAAATAAATATAAAAATCTGTTTTCAAATTTTGTACAATTAACTAATTAGTAATTTTGTCCTTACTAACGACCTGGGTTTTGCCTTTCGGTATATTCAGGGATTGAAGTACATGGATGAACTCGAACTGACAGTTAGTAGTTTATTATATAAGACGAATTAAGAAAAATTGTTATCACTAAGTCTAGGAACCATATTGATATTTGAATTAATTTTCATACTGATTTGATAATAATGACTTTCAACCTTAATTGTGAAAATAATCACATCAACAATAATTACAAACTCATAGGACTTTGCAAATGCAGGCAACCAAGAACCAATTATCGTTAAAATATAAGTCGGAAAGATATAGTACAGAAATACTTACTGATTTTAAATTGGTGGGTTTGTTTTAGGGTGAATATCAGATGATGTGCTACTGTGGGAATTTTATTATATTGATTAATTCATCATTTTCATTATGCACGAAATACTATTGAAGTAATTAAGGTGATAAATCATAAAATAGATTTATTTTTCACAAGATTATTTTTCTTTTAAAATTCTCTTAGGTGACAAATCAATGGAAGGTGGAGTTATAAATCATGGATATGTTGGAGATACTACTCAACAAAAACAAGAGAATATGCCAGGAAATAATAATACTTGTAAAATGAGACCACCAAGCTCTGCGGATTCAACGAGTGGATATTTTTCAACAGGTATAATCATGAATAAATAAGGGTCGTCTAATGTTTGATACAATTATTCTTTATAATATTTTCCTTATTTTCTGTGGCTCTGAACGAAAATCACTCCTTATTTACTTTATTTGAAATTTAACCTTCATGAAAAAAGGACAGCTATGGTAAACGCATGATCCAAATACCCAGCTGAAAATGATAATAATGATATTTTTTCTAAGTCATGTCCGCTCCCAATTTGGAGCATTTGGCCTGCTAATGGAGGCATATCAACAGAAGTTTTTCTACGAAAACTGCTTGATACTTGAATGGCTTAACCTCAGTCTTTCGAAGACAGTAGGGATAGAGGAGTAGGGCTAAGACAGGATGTGTGGTTCGAAATGGAATTCGAGCCCATGAGATCTGTAACCAAAGTCAATGACGTTGAGCACTACACCATGGTCTCAGATATTTTTTATTATCCACTGAATTGACAATGGAATTACAATCACTTTTTTAAAACATTGGTTTAACATAAGACGATCATAATTTTTATTTGGTGGTTTTTTTCTTTCCCTTACTCTCTTTCATCTTCTATCAGCAAATCTTCTAGACGCATTTTTATAAAAATATTCTACATTATCAATTATAGTAGTAAAATTATTGTACATAATATTAATTGACTTTCAGGTACATCTTTGAGCGAGGACTCACCAGGTTTATCGGTATCGATCCAGTTCAGAAAACCAGAAATAATGTTCTTCTCAGATCTATCCAAGACAGCTGGACACGCTCTGCTGTTCAGAACGGAAATCCTAATCGATTACTCGAGGCACGCTTATCGAGAGAATTCAACGATATCATTGTCAGGTTTACAAATCATGTCAAAACTTCAAAGTAAACTGAAGACGACAGAGCCGTATCTAGTTTTACATCCGTGTGACATTGAGTTGGCCAAATCTTTTAAAAATATCGAAGAAGGTATAATTGTAACAGCTTCTATTTCACCAATAGATATGCATCTGTCGGAAACTACAGTTCACACTCTCACAGGTAATATTTCTGTTGGTTTTTTAACATAACGTCGGCCGAGTGCTTGATTGCTCTTACATAAATTTCATAACATTTCACCAGAGCATTTTTAAGTCTTGGTGCTTTTTACTTTCATGGTGTTCATTCCCATAACCTCTAATTTTGTATGTAGTACTTTATTTTGTCGCAGCATACTTGAACGGATAGAACAATTTAACACTGAACTCATCAAAAATTGAAAAACATGAAAATACCTACAGAATGCTGTTAAAACAATAAAGTATTTGGCTGACGATAATCTTTATTTTAGCTTTTCTTTCCTTTTAGTATCCTTTGGGCACAAAAAGTTCTGTTTTAAAAAGAAATGGTATATGCATTATTCATTGTCCACCAATTGAATATAATCTTTTCTATGGATTCGGCGGTAACTTTGTGGAAGTTCATTTTTAATGTAAAATTAAAAATTGCGTCACGTTTGTCGGCGTCTGTTGCGCAATTGGTAGTGTCGCTGGCTACGGTTACGGATGTCTCGGGTTCAATTCCTGGTGCTGACGGTTTTCATAGATTGATCTTTCAATCGATTTATGGATTACTATTCGTAGTCTGAATCCTCCCTCCCACCCACCCCATCATCACGGGGCGTAACGAGAGCGATTAACTAACCACTAGTCCTGTCACAGCCTTATCCTTTTATCCCTACTCTCTTCGAAAAAAGAGAGGTTGAGCAATTGAGTAACAAGCAGTTCTCGTAGAAAAAAATTCTGTTTAGATACCTCCATTAGGAGACCATATGCTCCACATTGAGAGCGGACATGGAAAAAAAAAAGTAATAAACCAAGTGGAATAACTAAATTATCAATTTTTAATCTAATTTTATATTTTATAAGAATATAATCTCTATTTACCGATATTTACAGATATTATTGAGGACATCATTGCCGATCTGAGCATTCCTGATGAAAGAGAACCGTTCAATTTCTTAAATTACTCTTCTAAAGCGAGTGAAAAACTTGAAGGTGAAGACTTATGGTCTCCCAAAAAGATTGCCCCGTACGTTACAATCAACGAAGAGCCGTACAGCTACTCTCAACCGAGCTACCCCTCGACTAAGCCCAGCGAGACATTCACCATGGCCATCCCGAGCATCAGGATAATGTTTGAGATCGAAGCCAAGTCCAGGATTCCCGTCCTGATGCTGAAGTCTGTAGTGGAGGTTTCTGTGCACGATTGGTCGAAGCAGATGCATTCTAAATTTGAGATCAACTTGCAGGCTTCGTATTATAACGAGAAAGTGGATACTTGGGAACCTTTGCTGGAGCCGATTGTATGCGAAGAAAATGTCTATAGACCTTGGGAATTGCTTATTAAAGTTTTTCAGGTATGTTTCAATGCATGTCAAAGACAGTTTTTATTGATGTATTTCCACTGCTGATTTTGACAGAATGGACACATTCACATTGAATGAGGACAATCCAACGATATAGTTTCAGAAAGTGTAAGAGTAAGTATCTGGGACATGGTTAAAACCAAATATTTGCTTAGCGCTCACATTCTAAAGTTTTTTATATGGTAGCAAATCATAGCACCTAATTAATACTCAGAAAAAAATAGTAATGTATGTGAGGCGGTTTATTTTTGCGAGGAACTCAGAGATTAGAGAACAGACGAGGCTACTCCCCCTAATGTGAGTGATCTTGGAGAGACGTTGAAACTGGCTGGAGCATGTGCTGTGGCATATGCGTCCGGTAAGCTTCAACCCTGCTTGCCTTTCCTTTCGATCGGTGAGATCCTGGCGTCCTGGACGACTATCGGTTACTAGCCATAGGATGTACTCGACAGAAAGGAAGGCATGTCATCAGAGGAAGTAAAGTGATTAGCGGGTGACAGGAATCTCGGAGGAGCCTTGTGGTGGCCATATACTCAAATAAGGAGCAAATTTGTTCAAAGAATGGTTAAAGAATTTAGTAAGTAATGGCTATTTATTAGCATATCGGTCTCTCTACTCTTCTCTATATCAGGATTTGGGAGTTTAGGTTTGTCTGAAAAAATTACAGATACTCAGATTTTAAAATACAAATTTATAAATGAATTAAAAAACAAATGCATTATATATATTGTTATAGGCGAAATCATATCCAATATCAAGTAGGTTCGAACACGATCAAGCTTCAACTGATTGCGTCGACGGAGATAGATCCAACAAACTTAGACAAGTTTCCATTCAAAAGAAGAATGACAGCGAAAGTGAAACGTCAGCTGACGAAAATGACCTGAACGAGAACGGAATGACCTTCATCAGGCAGAGATCCGGCAGCAAAGCCGAAACAGACGGTAGCAATATCGTCAACGGCGACGACTACTATATCTCATCGCTTCGTAGCGCTTCCGACTCTGAGAACGAAGATGGCGTCATGGAAAAGCTGGCTTCGGCAATTGGCCACTTATTTACAGGGTATGTAATTATTTAAGTAATTTCATTGTAGCTGGAATCATTGGAAGTCTTTTACTGTAATACTTTTTAAATTTTCTAAATTCACCAAGGAAACTTTCAAATCACCTGACATTTCAAAACTATTTTGGGATTTATTCTCTTATTATTAAGGGCTGTCAGTTTTAATTAAATCACTTTTAAGGTATTATATCACAATATTTTCATTATGTTATAGTTATCTATGTACAAACTGTGAACACTTCATGACAATCATTCTCATAAACGGTTTTTGTTAAGTGTTCTCCCCACACAAAGCCTTCAGCTGACAGAATTTTTAAGAAAGATATTCCTAAGCTAGCTTACATGCGGGAAAGGGATAAAAAGACTTAGTATGTACCTACCCTAGAATAAAATTTGTCAGAAAACTAATAACGCGCATCTTGGTCTCCGCGATAGTTTCAATAGAAAAGTAGAAGTAGGAAAAAAACACTTGCATCTGTATAATTTTACGTTTTAAACTTAATAAAGGATTTAAAATCGTTGTAATTCCACAAATTTTAGAGGAATAGTACAAGTATGACAAATAAACACCTTACAAATAATGCATTAGTGTAGCAGAAAGACACAAATTTTATTCAATGTGAAAATTTCAGGGACTCTAGTGATGGGGAAAACAGTGAAAGCGACGATTCATCCGGGGCGGAACCTTCCGGAATCGAATCGGAGCATAATTCAGACCACGAAGCATCCACGCAGGCGGCTGTCAAATTCAAAAAGTCGCCTCTCAAAGTGTCGATGATCGACGGGCCCAGCGAGCAAAAGTCGACAGTCAACTTGAACTTTGCCATGAAAGCTGAGAGCGTCGACTCGGGTCTGGAGACAGAGAACATGGTGGATAAAACAGCCACTTACATCATGATAGATTCTAGGGATAAAGTTAATATTACTCTCACGCCTCAGTCGATGCAGGTTCTCTACGACCTGGCGACTCATTTTACTCAAAGAACAATGCCCGTCACCGACTATCAAAATGTGTTGGCCATCGGATATGAAGCTCCCATAAATCTTATAAACGATATAGGTAAATAATGTCTTCCATTCCATATTTTTGTATTACTTTGATTCAGGTAGATAGTAAAATTTTATTTCTTAATTTAAGCATTTCCATATTTTTAATTTGGGGGTATTACAGAAATCCAAATTTCACATCTAGTAACCACTGAAATAACAAGGTTATCATCACCGGATCCATTGAAACTATGGGTGCGCTTGAATTGAATCGTCAAACATTAAAACAATAAATAGTAGTGAACAATAATGAGTGATCTTGCTTGTGGTATATGGTATGAGGAATTATGGTGACTCATATTGGGTTTTATTCACTTGGGTCTAGTTGGTTCGTGGGCGGTTGCGTTTTATCCAATTTTCAAAATGTCAAAACTACTTTTTATATTGCAGGGCCAGGATCCAAAGTGAATTTGGTGTCTCATGCGGATGTGGATTTAGCTGGCGACGGATTTGTGTTAGCGACGGCAAATTATGACAACGATGACAGCTGTCCGAGCAGCCCTGCCAACAGTACTGATGGGAGGAATCTCAGTTCCAATGGCTCCGATCACGATTGGGAAACGTAAGTTGGCTTATTAGTTAATTGAATCAACAAGGCTTCAATTTCAACTCAAGTTAAAATTTGAGGATTTGACGGTTCAATTTACATGGGTCAACTTTGTTAATTACAAATGATATTACTCACTTAACTAAGGCATATAGACCATATATTTTGTATTTTGGTTGAAAGATTGTTTTAATTTATGAATAAACATGAGACGAGAAGCAATATGCAATTGCGGTTTCATCTAAAGACAAATAGACAATGTCAGAACAATGACAAAATAGCAGCAGTGCGTAAAGTTAATGTTACCTGTGTGAGATTGGCGAGCGGCGTAACATCTAATGCCAACAGACGCTGCGGACATTGTGAAACTATATAATAATACTGAGATATTGAGATCATGTACACCTAACTATGTACGATTTGCTACCTGATTATTGATACTGAGAGATTATGGATGTATATTTTTGTCAGAGCAAATGAGGTTGCTTCAAATATTTTTGATTTTAAATTACAGGGCTTTCGTCACACTATAAAAAGCAAATTTCCCATTGAATATTACCCTTTTATCATGACTATTTGTTCACTGAATATATAGATATCTATTTAAGTAATTCCCTTTTTATTAATTTAATTTTCAGATTCGAAGGAGGTTTCAACTGCGAGATGCGTACTCCAACTCCCCAGCCAATGTTCAGCCCGACATTATCATTCCCGATGGACCCAGTGTCTCAACTATACAAGAAAGTCACCGATGAGCGTCTCATAATCAAGACCAAAGACTTTGAGGACTTGACTATTGTGTGTCCGCAGCGTACTGTTAATAAACTGCATGTGTTGCAGCCCAGCAAAAACAATACCAGATATTATATTATGCTGAACACTGATTCAAAATACAAGAATAGGAAGATTGTTTTGAGGTCACCACTACAGGTATTATATATTATCAATATTTATTTTTGCTGTTCTTACACTATTTAGGCAGATTCATGGTTCAGTATTTCAATGTATCAATAAATATTTTTCAATTTTCAGATTCGTAATGAAACATCTTATGCGATCGGCCTATTTTATAGAAAGGCTGATCTGGAAGCGAACAAAATTGATTTGATTGGCGAGCAAACGAATCCATTCGAAGGAACAATGCGAATACACATTCTTGAACCAGATGAAACGTACAATGTTCCTCTTTTTGTGGCATATCATTGCAAGCTATATTTGCAACCAACATACGTAGAGTAAGTTTAATTCAGTTATTTGTACTGTAAGCCTGCGTACTGTGATCTATAACTTAAATCTATCACCACCCGATTTTTTTACCTGGAATGTCCAAGGAAAATTCGTCAAGGCTTGTTTGCATGCATTGTAATATGCAGAAAGTAAAAAATATATCGAAGAGCTTCTATCAGTTGAGATTCAATTGTTCTATATAATACTCTGTCAACACTTTGAATGCTTTGTAATTTTTCCTGGATTCATTCAAGTCGCCATGTCCAACAGGGACAACTGATCCGACTGTCTGTATCATATTAATTTAATTTACTAATTCGACTAATTTGACAGCGATTTGATAGCGATTTGAATGGACGTTTTTCTCCTTATAGCATATATTTATGCATTGTAGTTATTTTGGTATATTCTACTCATTTTCAATTTTTAAGACTTACACCGCCCTTTTCCTTTTGACATATCTTTAGGTTAAATATGTTTTTAATTTACGAAATTAATTATACCACAACAATGTTTGACAAATTATAGATATGATTCAGGGTGTCGATCAAATCCTATGGAAATTTCCAGACATGAACAATGAACGGGAAAAATTTCTCCTTTCATGAATTATAAGTAGTTATTTATTGTTCTTAATTTTTTAGTAATTACCATGTAACTACACATGGGCTTTGGTGGCAGGAGTTATCGATAGACTTAAACACATCAAGCAATTTATGCTGTTTGCCTAAGGACGAAAAAGATCCCACTGCATTTTCTCTACGTGTTCTTACAACGGAAGGTGAGTCAGTTTAGCTTTTAAATAATAATTATTATTTGTTATTAACTGATTATTTAAACTCAATCTATAAAAAATTCTAAATGGTATGAAGGCAACGAATAAATGATTCTGTTCTACCAATGTATTTTGATTATTGTGAAGTTTGCTTAATTCTTTATCGGTGTTTATTCTTTTGAAAGAAATACTGGTCTGCTCTGCATGTCAGTTTCTTCACTAATAAGTAGATAATATTATAAATGATTTTATTCTCAACTAGTATTTTATCATGCAATGTTTTTAAATGTTGTACTTTTCTTTTAAAAGGTTGTCGAACTAACAAAACCTCTCACACAATACCGAATTACCTAATTCGTCTGCTTCCACCACTGACAATTCACAACCGCCTGCCGTATGCAGTGGAAACAAAAATTCCAGCCATCGCTTATCAGGTAAGGATAGAAGCCGGGGAGAAAACGAATATTTATCATATCAACACTTTCAAGACGCACAGGGTGTCCGTCGAAGCGAACTACCTCGGCCTGCCGTGGTCGGGTAGCTTCAACCTCAACAGTGATCTGGAGGAGAAGACTCTGACGATGACGACGGACTGCGATACCGACGGCGGAAACAAACAATTGGGTCTGAAACTCAAAGTGGACAGAACTGAATCTTGCGAATTGTTCCTGCATGCGCCGTACTGGATTATTAACAAAACGGGACTGCCTCTGCAACTGAGGGTAAGTGAATTCATTTATTCAACTCTCTGTCAAGAAATTGAAATACTGTATTTGGTGTCCATAAGGGTGTTTGCTATCGGCAGGCCACAGAATGGTATCTGTTAAAAATTGAATTGATCTAGTGACATCTTTTTTTTCTACTACAAGCGGACATGGTAAAAAAAATTAAACCATACTAAAAGTCAATTATGTGAGAAAAATATAATGGCTTAAAAATAATTCAAATTCATCAGCAGAAATAGCAAATGGGAAAATTTTACAATGAAAATATGAATAACTTAATTAATTTAAGAACTGAAGAAATAATTAATGAAATATTAAATAGGTTATTAACATTGACATCAAGCAGCATGGCTTTGTTTATTTGTTGGCAAGATTTATGTTTTATCAGTTCATAATGCTCGTGGTGAGCGAAACCAGTTCTGATCATTATAAACATGTGGAAGTAGTACAGACAAATTGTGTTTTATTTTTAAAACATATTGCCTTTCCTCCAAGAATTGATAGTTAACATCTTAAAAGTGACTAGTGACATCTGTTGTCAAAGAATGTTAATACTAAATAAATGCTTAAGGTAAATTTACAATTTTATCACCTTTTTTTATAAATGACTTGCTAAGGCGGTGTTAAATAAACAATAAAATTTCTTGCATAATGTATGATCATTTTTGTTAAATTTTTTCAACCATTCTATTCCACGATTTAGTTGTACATGTCACACTGGTATAAACTGTTGTTTTGAACAGACTGCATCTATTCAGGTCACCTGTGTTGTAGATCTTTGATAAATAAAATCAATTGTAAAGAGATGTTTTAACACTAAAACGTTCACCGAAAACTTTCGATAGATAGAAAATGTGGAAACTTACAGATTGTTACCAATTACTATTATATTTATAGGGATCACTGTCAGATGTCGTGTATGAATGCGTAGGGTCAGAACCGCTACTCTTCCATTATCGCAGATCGATGAGACGACGGCGAGTTAGGCTGAGAGTCTATCAGAGCTCTTGGTCATCAGCATTCGGGCTTGAAACAGTTGGAGCGTCTGGACTAGTAATATGCAAGCATCGGGAGAGGAATCGAAGATACAGGATACTCATGACGGTGAGGGAATTTTTTAACAATAAAATGTTCAAACCATGTACGCAGTTTATTGTTAAGTCAATGTGAGATTGATAATTTATACTTTCTTTGACTTCAATTATCTAAATTTCTACAACCATCAGTACATACAGCTCTTAATATTGGATGATGCTAAGTAGAAAATGTCCAGCCTATATTAATGATAAAAATAAAGTTTTAGAGTGAAAAGGGGACAAAATATGTAATCTCAATATCCCTTAGGTAACTCTTTATTAATTTTATATTAAGCGATATGAAAAAATGTGCCTCTAGGAATGTATTCGGACATTTAAAGTAAGCAATTATTTACTTAAAGCTTTCTAACATTCTACACATACTTTAAAACAATAACCATTTAATACTTTAGCTTCCTGTAAAATTTGTTAAGTGTCGCAAAGGGATATTTATATATTGTATTGCCATCATGTTTTGTATTGCTAATTTTTTTACGAAATTTGTGTTTTTAAAGAGAATTTCAATATCAATGAGTTTGCGAATTTCTGCAGGCCTTCAAAAAAGTTTGTTATAAATTCCTCAAAATAGACTGATTTACTGAATAAATGTTGTATTTTCAGGTGAGCCTGTCGCAGCTCTGTCCCCAGCTGACTCGTATCATAACATTGCTTCCATATTTCCTTGTGACCAATGACACAAAGAAGTATTTGAGGTTCATGGAAGAAAATGAAAGAGCCGACTTATGGATTGATTTGGCGCCCTCGCAGTGCGTTGCTTTCTGGCCGGAGACCGATTCAATGAAGCTCCACTGCAAATTCAGAGACTCTTCGCTCGTCTCACAGCACTTCTCAATCACAACTCAACACTCAACAGTCTTGCGGATGGATAAAGGGGTAAGAAAAAGTCAATTATTTTTTACCTTATATTATTTCTTTTCTTTTTTCGTAAAATTTCTAAATCCCTAAAATTTATTTCGTAAAAAAAAATAAAAATTGTTGCTGAAAATTCAGCTCACGACAAAAAGCGAAATTTGTCACTTCAAGTAATGAAAAATCGGCTACGCAATGCAGTCATCAGTCAGTAAGTTATTGTTCAAAAATTAAATCAGCATGTCACTCATTTAGTACAGAAGCCTCCCGGTATCTCGGTAATATTGTTTTAAGAGGGTAAGCACAAGATAGAAAAATAAATAATGAATTCAGGAATGTGATTTCTCATTCCGTGGTCTGGCATTTGCCAAAATTGAATTAACAATTTACTATCACAGTTATCAAAATATGTATTTTGCCATAAGCAATATTCTTATCATCACATCACCTTCAGAAGGAAGAGGACCTTTTGAGACTCATCTACCCTTTTTATCCACAGTACACGTAGGAACAGTTCAGTTTGAATGCCATAACAATGTACCTGGCCCGATATTTCTTTTGGCTAATTAAATGCTAAATTGAGAATTCCATCATTCTTGAAAATGTAAATCTATATACTATTATTATCCTGTTATCTGAAGACTCACTATTAATTATTCCTCATCAATGTGTTTATTGCTCATATTATTAATGAAAATATTTCGTGAATAAATGAAGAGAAATAAGAGATAAGAAGAAAAACGAAGAATTGATATATCATGAATTGACAGATTGACAGATATTTCAGCAGTTGCTCGTCAATCAGTGAGTCAGCTACATTTTATAGCTTCACCATTGTAAGTCTATATTCAGTCATTTTGAACTGCCACAGCCTTTGCAAACTTCCTATGAATCACTTTTAAGGTGCTAACTGTCAATTATTGGTGGAAAGACATAATATTTTAATGAATCTTCCAAATTTTATAAATCAACAATTTTTATTCTATACATGTTCGGTATAAATTATTAAAATTAATAATGTTAATTATTTGGTTATACTTTTCTTAGACTGCCATCAAAATTCATAGTATACGCGGCGCTCAAAGATTTTTGCATGCATACATTCAACACTTTGTACTGCGCCATTGGTATTGTGACGTAATCTGCTACTGCCTCTTTTGATTCGGTTGGCTGAAATAGTCAAAAAGTTCAACAAACATAACACTAAATTTACTAATAGCTGTATTTCAAAAATGGCGATTGAAATAAGTTTTAAATACCTTGTCATTTTTGTTTTCAGTGTCAATATTCCTAAATTTCAAATAGCTCTGTGTGCCAGGAAGAGACATCAGTTCTTGCATGGCACTTATCGCTGCCAATGTCTTAGTTGTTACCTATAATTGAATACTGAATGAGATGATATTAATTTTAGTTTATATCGAAATCTGTAATTCCAAACGGAGAGCCAAATGATAAAAAATGTTGCTTTCATTGATTGACACTCTTTCTATTACTTTACGAATTTGCCGGTCATGTAGCCGAGTGTCGTCCACTGCAAATGCATTGGCCACGGGTTCGATTGCCAGCATGGAAACTTTATTAAATCGATTTAAGCCTTTATGTTTAACGGCATCGATGTTTTGATTTTGCCCCACCCATCTCATCTAAAATGGGACATAGCTATAGCTATTAGCTAACCATTAGTCTTGACGTAGCCCTATCTTTCTATCCCTTCTCTCTACGAAAAAGAGCGGTTGAGCTACTGAGTAACAAGCAGTTCTTGCTGAACAACTTCTATTGAGGCACTCCATTAGGAGTCCATATGCTCCTTATTGGGAGCAGACATAGTTGTAAAAAGATGTATTACGAATTCCACTGTGAGTTTTCATATGGAAGACTAAATACATAATTTTCTTGTTTTATTTTTTTGCAGTTGTTTGTTTAAATTATCAATTTTAAATAGCTCACATCCTTTTGTTTCAACATAAAATTATTTGAGTGAAATAGAAAAAAATAATTCTACAAATTTATAATACGAAAATTATTTCTTCAAAAACTCAACTCCCTTGCAAAATATAATATGTAATTTTGTCAAAGAAAGATTTTTGTTATAGCCCTTTCGACTAATCGAAAAATGCATTCTATTGAAACTAACATTATAAATTACCCATTTTAAATATGTTTAAATGTGCAGAATTGATTGTTACTTGGGTGGTGTAAAATTGTACTCAATTGAGCAAGTACACATTTCTTAGTGTTATAAACTTTCACACATTTTAACATTCATATATCAACAAATAAATATTTTGTGTGCACGCAACAACCAAAAGGTACCAAATATGTTACTTACCGACATGAGTGGGGCACCATAAGAACTTTTTATAAGGTCGTACGGCTTGGCGTCTTGTGCAGCACTTGCTGGTTGCGCGAATCTAGCAAACGTGATTGTAGGCTGAAATGTCAAAAGTAATTTAAATATTGAGAAATCATGGCTCTCCTGACTATTTTTATATCTAGGGTGAGCATAGACTATAGACTAGGTCTCACTTTGCTTTCTCACATCTAGTACTGTATTACCAAATATTCAATCAGTTGAAAGCTTTAAATAGGGAAAAAGTTAAGAAAATCGCCTTTTACTGATTGTAGGATTTCAATGAAAAACGTGTGAAATTCGTTCATTCAAAAATAGTTTATAATGTTTAAAGTTTACTTTGACTTGGCCAGTATCCAATTGACATTTGAACATGGCTCTAGGATAACCGCACGGACCATCTGTCAGAAGGTCCGTGCGGATTGCTTGCACAATCTATTCTTTGCTCTCTCTTAGGGCATCTGAAGCATTGATCATTGTGGTAGACAATAAAAAAAGAAAATTTGGATTATTGAGATTTTGTACACTTCCATGTATTTTGTCACTAACGACCCGGGTTTCGCCTTTCGGCATCTTCAGGCATTCGAGCACACGAATGGACTCGAACTGACCAAAATACATGGAAGTGTACAAAATCTCAATAATCCAAATTTGATATTGAAATTCCATCAAGCACCCTCAGTCGATGTCTTAAATTAAAAAAAGAAAATATTTTAATTTTTATCATGCTCAGACTTCACACTGTTGAATGGTAATAAAATATTTTAAATCCTAAAAATTATATTATGTAATTTTATGTTTCTATCTCCAATGAAATATCGGACAATCATGTTAATAAATTTTGTAAGGGATAAGTCTTTTAAGTTACATTTTGGCATAATGTAGTTTACATATCTAGAGTTCATTCTGTAATATAAAATACTCTTAAACTAAATTATAAACGTTATTTTCATATTAAAAATACTGCTTCCTTACCTTCACATCTGGTACACCATACAATGTTGGAGGTGGGCTTTTAGTTTCAACACTACATTTTGCTTCGTGATATGCATGTGCGTGTTCGTGTTCTACCTTAGGAGGTTCATAAAGCTTGCTCGGAGGTTTGGCTACCTGAAATTATAATGTAATCTTTTTCAATTATTATCAAAAAGATTTAAATCCTTTAAAATCCCACTTTGCCTAATAAAACATCTATTTTAACGTTTTTACTGAAATCAGACGATATACCTTTTCAAATATGAAGAAATTAAAATCTGTGTTAATCTAAAACAAAGTTTTCATATGTAATTGTTTTTTACTGCGTAAAATGAAATTTGCATTCAAAATAAAGACCCAATTGATGTTTATAATGATCTGGACCGATTTCGCTCATCACGAGCATTATCAACTGATTAAAAAAAATTACGGTTATTAATTTAAAAAAAATGTTGCAACAATCGTGTGTAAACATAAACCATAATATTAATAATAATAACTGGTATCGCAAGCATTTTCAACTGTTTTTTTTAAACCATGTCCCCACGCCCAATGTGGAGCCTATGGCCTCCTAATGGAGGAATCACAACATAAGTTTTTTCTATGAGAACAGTCTGTTAGTTAATTGTTCAACCTCTTTTTTTCGGAGAGAGTAGGGATAGAAGGATAGGGCTAGGGTAGCACTAATTTTTAGGTAATCACTCTGGCTACGCCCAATTTTTAGGATTGGATTGGTGGTAGAGAATTTTAAACATCACAGACAATCATGCCTTCGAACAGAAATCCATAAATCGATTTATGAAACTGTCCAAACTGGGCTTCAAGCCCGTGAGCACTGTAACTGAGGCCAACGGCCACGGACCTGACATTTAATTGGAATCCAAGTATTTCTTACTGTCGGTATAGGAACGCCATATTTAGTTGCTGGAGGTCCTATTTCTTTGTCTGGAATTCTTGGATCAATCTGCATCAGCAAAATAAACAATATTTAAAAATTATACCAATTACATAAATAATTTAAGCTACATTAGTTCAATTATCTACAACATTTACATTGACATTATTCAATTCTTTAATTTGGATAAATGTATATTTTTAGATATTAAAAAAGGTCTCACAAATTTTCAGATAACGCTACCCAGTTGAGATAAGCTCTTGTTATATAATAAACCTTTTGCTGACTGTCAATTTGAGATCACCGATATGTCAATAGGAATATTCCCGGTCATAAATCTATTGAGACTTACAACATTTTAATGATATAAATAAAAGGTTTTTCAGTAGTGAGTAATTTTACTTTTAAAGCCAAGTTCATCTTCATTGAGCTAGTGTATTGATTTCTAATGAAACATTTAAAAGGTGTTTACTGATAACTGGCTGTAAGTCAGTAGTTCGACCTCTCTTTAAACGTTATATTCATGAATATAATCAAGTTGTTAGATTATGTGGTTGGAGAGGGATTAAAATTAATGAAATAGATCCATAAATGGTTTAAAATGGGGTAAAAATCTTTGTACGAAAGTGTTCACCTATTTACCACTTGGCTACAGAGCCGTAGTGTTAGTCTAAGAAAAAACCTATAAGTTTATATTTATGCAATTTGTTTTTATTTTCAATTGAATCTTTTTATTGTTTACCGTTGGAAAAGGCAGGCCGTAACTATTTGCAGGCGGAGCTTTTTCAATTTCAGCCGGCTTGTCTGGAATCTTTACTTCAACCTACAGTATAAAAATACATAAATTTCTTCTAGTGCTGTATCATAACACACATAAACTAATTTGTAGCGGTTTTGTAATCAACTATTAGTATGTTAAGCCGTTATATTGCATTGGGTAAATCATCACCTTGGTGAACTGACCTATTTCACATTTGTAAATTACTGAAATATGGGTAATTGAAAATTTAATTAAGTAATAACTTCCTCACAATATTTCATAGCCTTTTCACAAATGACAAAAACGTGAACAACACTTAGTGATTGAACGGAGGTGTACGGTTCTACAAATGTATTCAGTGTGTTAGATCCTTTAGCAAATGTGAAACAAAAACGTTACTTATTTCTTTTCACCACCGTAAAATTTAGTGCTTTAAAAAATCATACCAAGATGACGAAATATTTGAAAATATGTCATTTAATATTTCTCAAAAAATACTTACATGGCGTGAAGGCGTACTTTCTTCTTTAATATAATCTTCGGCTATTTTTAAAAGAGCTTTCGTAGGTCTTAGGTCGATTTCCTGGTCTTCGTGTGTTGCCTGTTAACAAATATATTTAAAAATGTTGCAGAAGTATATCGACTTTGTTGATTATTCTTAACTTCAAATTGTTTATTAGGTCTTTCAGGCACGCTCTACCGTATAAAACAAATTTGTATATAATATACACAGAATTATTAATTATTTTCATTAACTCAATTATAAAACGGTGAGAAAAGTCAAAGTATTTAGTTCTATAGAAATTGTAAAAAAAGTTAACATCATCTTTACTATAATAATAATACTAATATTTCTGACATTTTCATGATGCCAAAATAGCTGTCTGTTTTTTATAATTTTTATGAAACTGAGTGACATTTTTTACCCTGTCCACTTCCAATATGGAGCATATGAACTTTTATGGAGGCATCCTAACAGAAGTTGTTCTATCAGAACTGCTTGTTATTCAGTTGTTTAACCTCTCTTTTTACTTTGAAGGTTGTAAGGATACACGAATAGGGCTAGGACAGGACTATTAGTTATCTAATTGCTTCTGCTGAACCACGTTTTAAAGATTAGATGGATAGGAGGAAATCACAAACATTCATGTCTTCTAGCAGAAATCCATACTGTGATTCGTAGCCAAAGCCAACGACGTTGACCCCTGCACCTTAGACCCGGCTTTGTGAACAGCTGACTTTAACGGTAACGAGTAAATTTCAATTACTTACCGTGTGCTGCTGTGGAACTCCATAAGATGTAGCAGGCGGATGAAGTTCCACTGATGGTGGTGCACTTTTAGGCTCCTCTGGTGGTTCCGGTAATGACTCGAACACCTTTTAAAATTAAATTAAATGAATTAAAAAAAAAATATTATTGCAGTAGAAATATTGTGCGCCAAAAGGCGATGCCACCCGTTTTGATGAACTCTCACACTAACACGCACGCACACTCTCTCTATCTGCACATTGCACATCATATGCAAGAGGAATATTGCTTTGCAGTCGTAAACTTCACATAGGTATATGGTTACATCATGGTGCTTGGAAGACTACCTCATTGTTACTTTGGCTTTGCCAAAAATCAGCACTTTTAATTCTTGTGTCGCAATATGTCACAAAAACTGAATGACTATTAAAAATTGGTTATTAGCTCGAAAATATATGTTCAATTTATTTGAAGTAAATTAATGTACACACAATCAAAACTTGTTTAGTTTCTGATGCGTGATTGAAATGTCATTGATGGACAAATCGTCGTCATACAGGATAAAGTGACCAAATGTAAAACAGTAAAATGTTCAAGAGAACTGTTTGAACATTTGTAACCAATCTAAAAGCTCTCATTCCATTGACATTTCTGACTAAGTTTTATGACATTTGTGGGTGGAGATATATTATACTGGACATTTTTTCCAAACAACTATTGTGTTATTTTCGTAAGAAAATATTCGTTGTAAATGCACTTTCTCTTGTATGTTGACGAAATATCATTGATAAAAAAATACGTGGTAATAATCGAACGAGGTAGTCTCACTTACTGAGGGCGGAGGAGGAGCATCATATAAACTCAATGGCGGATAAGGTGCAGAATTGTGTTGTTCTTCTTTGTGCTCTTCATGGTCATCTGAAATCTTTAATATAATAGCATCTTCATATTGTGTGAGGGCTAATTGATTATTTCTTTTAAATCTTCAGAATCAGTTTCATTATATTCTGAGAAATGTGTTATATATATGACGGACAACACCGACAAGCTAACAACGACATAGAAGCCTGACTGCCTAACTCTTCTGAAAAAGGCAACAATAATTTCTTACTCGCCGTCGACCGCAATGGTTGGCGGCAGATCAATTCCAAAATTTTAAAATATCTGTAACTAAAACAAAACGAATAAACACAAACAACAGATAAATCCATAAATTATTGGTTTACTGCTGAAAGCATTTAATCAACAAAAAACTGTCAACATTTATTTGGTATTGAAATCCCAATTGGATGTAATTACTATGTGCTTTTGCTCATTTTTGTAATACCGATATTACAAATAACTCATATTTTATGATAATTGTGAACTTTCATCTAACCATCAATTTAATTAGGAATGTGAAGTAAATTTATCTTTTTGAGTTATTACTCTTTTGAAACAATACAATATTATAATAGCTTTAATATGCCAATCTATTCCTTGGTAATATGATTGTCCAAGTACCCACTATTCTATGGTTACAAATCGCTAATTTTCCTTCAAAAGGAGTTCTTGGGCACTGTGATAAAGACCAATAATTACAATATAATATCTATCTAAATGCACATCACAAACAAGCACTCTCTTTCTGTCTGTCCACTGAGAGAATGTTGACAGGCTGCAATGCTTGGTATATTTATAATATTAGTATTATTAGCAAAGCTTTGAACTATTTTTTTACTCACCGAGTGTTGCGGTACATCATACGAACTTGGAGGTGGGTGGGGAGCGTAACTATAGTCGTCTTCATCTTTTGGAACTTCTTTAACATCCGGTTTGGGCTCGTGTTGCGGCGCCTTGAAATAAATAATATCGAAATCAATATGAATACGGTAACTACCTCAAATCGCATTTTTTCATCATCCGTTTGGATACAATTTTTGCAGCAATATTCAAATGCTTTCATCACTCAAGATGTCGATACAGCTTTTCTTCTATTCTATGTAATTAGTTCCTGAATTTTTAATGTATTTTTTTTAATTAAACAATTAAATATATTCTATAGGGGGTCTTATTAAACTCAATAAAGAGATACATGAGAAACCCTAGTCCAGTGATGGCGAATGTCTTTACAGGTGCATGCCAAATTTTGTATCAAACACAGTCATCGCAATGAAAAAATGATGGGTAGCACTGCCACCTGGTATATATATAAAAGTCTTGGTATTTTTTAGTTACCGAGTGTTGAGGTACATCATACGAACTCGGTGGCGGGTGAGGGGCGTAACTGTAACCGTCTTCATCTTTCGGGACTTCTTTTACATCCGGCTTAGGCTCATCTGGCGGTGCCTTCAAATAAATAATAGACAATTCAATATATTACAGTGACACCCCCAAATCGCTTCTCCAGGAGCATGTTTTTCATCATCCGTTTATGCAAGTTTTGGCTACAGATTTCAACATACGTTTTTAATTTTATTTTCAAGAATTCTGGCCAAGGGATGTGTGCTTGTTTATTCATCTAATTGTCTTTTTCAATTCAAAAGTAGTGGCATACGCTTGCTTGACTGGTAAACACTCTAATTAAATAGAAAAATATATATAGCCAAGGGTTTCCATGGTTATGCGATTAGGGAAATATTCCTTTTTTTTAATTTATGCAAGGTGCGTAGTGATCAACCTCTTGCACTGAAACCACTAATCTGGTAAACACGAGCTTGTTTTTTTATACTATTAAATTGAAATTAAATAGTATAAAGGTTTATTACTGAAGAATTTATTCACAGTACAAAAGGTATCAAAATCAATCCAATATTTTTTTTTATATTGCAGTGATTTTCATTTTACTCAATTAAAATTTTCAATCCACATAAAATTACATTGCGAATACGGAAAAAATTATCGAAATTCTATTGCTAATCTTTACTTCAAAAGGCTCATCGACTCAACAATCAACTGATTCTCCTGTTCATAATCTAAATTATTCTCATTTATCTGAAGATATTAATATGCAACATGAACTTTTGATATTAAAGAAATAAAATCAAATATAGCATTTTAGATAGATACAAAATACAAAGAAACGTTTTCACATGAACTCACTTCCTCTGATGCGGCACTTCCAACGGGTCCTGGGTAATAGTACTCTTGTGAATCTTCTTTATAACCCGGTGGCGGAGTATCCGACTCGTAATCATCAGGATACGGGAACGGTTGTTCATATGCATACCCGCGCCGCTCTCGGATACCTTTGTTCTCTGCACTTCTCACTTTATGCAAACTTTGATCACTCTTATCACTTGAAACATTGGAGACAGCTATTGTACCATTCTTTTTTATATTACCCTCGGTTTCAATTATTACTCTGGTTTCGCACACTAGCAATACTAAATTTAGTATTACAGCCGATGCTACAATATTTAAATATGTCTGCATGTTTGTAAACTTGAAAATGTGTTATGACTTCTCTAGCGAAAGTGTTAAAATCTAATGAACTGAAATGGTTCAGAACTTTCTCTCTTATATAAGCTCTGATGATAAAATGTGTAAACACTTATTAAATGGATGCTCTTCTAACGTGTAAAACGGTTAAGTAAACATTGTTTCTTTTCACTTTCACATTTCGATCAGTTAGGAGAATTATCAAGAAAATAAAAGTGTTTACCGAACACAAATTCTGTACTTTTGTCGCATTCATTATGTTTCCAATTTGTTAATTCAATCATTGAAATGAAAACTAATTTTCAGTATAAAAAAATAGAAAATTTCCTATTAACGCATATCATAGTTATATCACAGTCAAAATTTAATATCTTTCCATATTTTAAAGAAAATAAAACATAATATATGTTTGTTGTACAAACTCCACAAGTTTCTCTTTTTGAGTTTCTGGTTTCACTCTTCATGAGCATAGTTTGATTTTTATAAATATAATGCCTAACTTGCAAGGTTTCACAGTTATCATAGTAACTGAAAATAATTTAAACAGATCAGTAAAGCAGTCTGTGTGTTGGTATCTGTTTTAATTTGTTATTAAGTTACTATATTAATAAATTTCATGGCAATATGATTCTGAACAATAAAAACAATATATAAACTGTGGGAGGGAAAACAGGAATATCGTTTGACACTTATCAGATGATCTCAGTCAAGTTCCTCTACGAGCTAACGTATAATGCATGATCGGTACAATTATCACACTGCTAAGAAATATGAATGTGGCTAGAGGGACATGTACAATGAATCACAGCTTCCGGTAATATGATAATGCCCCTCGTAAGATTATGTTTTAGAAGGGAGGTTTTTAGAAATCAGCTATCGAGTGATCTCCATGCACTTACACTTACCAGTTTAACTAATCAGCAATAACATCAATTAGATACGATAGACCTACGCAACGATTCGCATGTGCCTGCGAGCTACTGTATTCTTTAATGAGCAGCCATATGTCGTCATGCCGCATCATCCAGTAGGGAGCAGTACCGGGCCACTTGCTTTATATTATTTTGTTGATGACAATATTTTATTTCCTCTTATTCCAGTCCGCAATGTGCGTCGAGGTAGCTGGAGGAATAGACAAACCGTTCACCGTCACGTTCCGACCATACAGACAAGGGGACTCTCCGGTTCGAATAGACAACCTCTGCGAAGACATATTTTTAAAACTCAATCAAACCGAATCCGGGCAAGTGGCTCTGTTGAGTCCTAATCAGGCAACATTGTATACTTGGGACGATCCTACCAAAGAAAGAGTCCTTCTGTGGAACGTGTACAACAATAAGGGAAAGGGTTTCCGGGCAGACTTCTACAAAGATGGGTAAATATATAATTTCTTAATGACAGGCATCGGCAACATAAATGCCAGGGGCGTATAACATATTATGTAAAGCTACACAACAAACCAAGATTAAAATTTTGAAGATCATTATAAATTCAAATTCTTACCGATCCTGGGACAAATAAATATAGCTCCTCCTGTTATCTCTTTGGTTTCTTTATGGTTTTAATTTCATTGTAACTGATATAACGTCATATTGAAAATATTGTTTATAAATATCATCAAGTTGTTTTTCCAAGGATGTTACCTTTTCAATAATATGAGAACTTTATTTAAAAAATTTTTTGATTGAATTTGTATTTAATTTATAGAAATCCATATAGTTTTGATAAATCTTCACTCAATTTCTCACTGTTTTGTGTATCCTTTACTCAGTGCTGTAGTCGTAAACTTCGCAGAAGGTACACATGTTTGCAATGTTATTTACCAAAATAAAATTTTATGCTAGTTTGATGGTAAAATAATTTTGTTTCACCAGAGGGCATACGCTATTTATACAAATATAGGAGAAGGTATACATATACCACTACAGCGCTGCCTTTACTTTGTTTCTAAGAATTATTAATAAAGTTTAAAAAATACTTATTTTTGAAAAGGCTTGCAATTAAATGCACTTTTGTTTAGATCATATTCAATTTCATAAAAATAGTTTTCACATTTAACAAATACATTCCACAAAAAACAAATTCTTTCACTAAAAATAAAGTGATCCCACATAATAAAATATATTTTAACGTTAAAGAAACTTACGAAAAGACACTTACGAAAAAATATTTTCACATAGATAACATAGTTTTCCTTCAATATTAACTCACACTCACTTTGAAAACGATAATTGCACGAAGCTGTAACGAAAAGACAATCTACTCTAGATGAGTCGTCTATATTGTCTTTGCTCCACGCATTAGAATACATTACACAAAACAAATCAGACCAACCCTAACATAACTTACTACAACTAACTCACTTTGTTAAAAGAATCCATGACTAAGTGGAAGCTATTAAAATCAAAGTTTGAGTGTACTAAGATAATATTATCTAATCTAAAGTACAAAAAATCAAAATATAAGTTCAAGTGTACCAAGTGAATACTATCTAACACAAAGTGCAATTATTTATAACCCTTTTGAAATTAGCCATTGTATAATAATTATTATGTCAGTGATTTTGAAAAACTTTAACTTTGATTATAATTCTAGTTATGGAGAGGAGAAAGTGAGCTTTCATACTGTCAAGCATACAACCTTAATTGCTGCTAATAGTGTAACATCTAAACTATCGTCAACATTAAAAAAATTAACCCCCAAATCACCCGAACTTGAATCATCCAGCAGTGAAGATTCCGACTGCCCTGAGATTCCAAAGACACCGTCAAAAACTAACAAAACGAGAAAAGATAAAGTTATCGTGTACTGGGTGTCATACTTGGAAAACTTCCAGCGCGTTTTCATGCTGACGCAAGAAGAAAGGATAGCTTACATGTACAGACAAAAGATAGATTCGGAGAAATGTAATTATGAAACGTTTCTGTCGCTGTCAGGTTTAGGATTATCGGTTTGCATGCAAACCAATATGGGAATCAAAGAACTGTCATACATCAGCATGACGGACTCGCCGACAAAGTGGGAAGTGAACGTTGCCCATAAATGGAAGCTTTTGACGGTCGATCTGACGTCTTGGATTGAAGAAAAGTATAAGTCTGACCAGAAGAAGTGCCAATTGAAAGAATATATACATATAGACTTTGAAAAGATGCAGATGACGAAGCCATTCTTTGGGGAATTACGTCGGACGTACAACCCAGCTCTGTGGCTGCAGTGCAGGAAATCCGATAATCAATTATACACCCATATCAAATTGCATCGGATACAGATAGATAATCAACTGTACGAAGCCGTGTTTCCGTCGGTGTTGTATCCAGCCCCGTTGCTTCCGCACATCGCAAAGAAGATCGGAACACGGCCGTGCGTCGAGTATATCAGCCTGAAAAGGAACAGACCCTTCTGCAACCAGGACGTTTACAAATACGTCAAGCTGTTGGTTCAAGAGTTTTGCATACAGTTAGATAGAGGATTTGTCAATTATATCTTTGATATTTTGAATCAGTGGACGGTAGAAGAGAGGCCGGCTTTGAGATTACGGGCAGATCTGGCACTGGTGCACGTTCCGATAACAAATATAGCGGCAAAGCACGTGAGTGAAAGCTCTAAGTCGACCATCATAGAGTTCATGCATCTGTCTCCGGTGAAAGTTCAACTGAGTCTGTCGTCCCGAGGGTATTCTAAAGAGAACAGCGTGAGTAGTCCGACCAAAGGATCTTCCAAGAAAGAAAATAGACCCAAACTTTTCAACAGCGATCTGCTCGAGTTCTTATTCAATTCGTGGAGCTCTTGTCTAACGGAAATGAAGGGAGTTAAATTAAAGTAAGTATTTCATTTTCTTTTTACTGATTAGTGTGTAAATAAATTAAGATAACAACAGAGAGTTATATTTTGGCCCCTTTTAAAAAAACTTCAATTTAATTTTTGTATTTATATATTTTTACACATGTAATATTAAACACCTATAAATTTTTTTAATATCTTATGATTAATGAATGCATTTCATGAAATGTTTCGAAAAAGAAGCTTTTGTATCTTGTTAAGTAATAGTCATTATATGCAATATCCGCAAAGCTTGTAACTCCTAAAATCTTAAAAGCTTACTTTAATTTGCATAGTCTGTAACAATATTCAATATTTTGTCATCTTAAATTGCTCAAATATATTGATTTTTACAATGCAAAACAATATTCTTAAAGTTTATACAAAAAATTAAACGAAAACTACTCCAAATTGTTGTACACGAAAAAATAATGATCTAGAATTTGCAATGATCTGTATAAAAAGTTATTGAAGTTTTATGCCCTTCTGTAATATTGTGTTCTGTAATGTTATAAGCTTTGTAATATAGAATGACGAAATAAAAACTATTTCACTTCATCTAATACATTGTTCAATATAATATTTTATCACTAATTTGCCTTTCGATTTCAGAATGGCTTACTTTGAAATAACGGGAAAAACGACAACAGCATTACAGCTATTCGCCGATGTGAAACAACACTACCACACGCAGTTGATCCAACAGTTTTACGTGTTGGTTCTCGGGTTAGATATATTAGGAAATCCTTACGGAAAGATCTCTGACTTTACAAGAGGGCTAGGAGAATTCTTTTATGAACCGTTCTTGGTAAGTCATTGAAGCTGTTCATTCTTAATATGAAATTAAAATTTATAACATTGTTATTCCACTGGTTGTGATACTAATTGTGACACGGTCGTGTCATTCTAACACTGAGCTGCCGAAAACAGGAGTCATTCCTAATCGCATATTAAAATACCTCGTAGAGTTAGCAGGTAACTGCAGTTTTTAAAGTAGTTTGCAAATCACAAATCAATATAACTTATAGAGTCATAAACAATCAAGTATATTCATCAGATCTGCTTCAAATTTCAATTAAGTGAAAAGTTATTTATAAACAACCTTGTATCTCAATTTTTACTGTTACCCGACATGCATTGCAATGCCACTCAAAGAAAGAAAGTATTTGTGTTTTGATTATGTTTATTGAAGTGCTTTTGTCTAGGCAATATTTTTTGTTCCTTATGGTCGATGAATAAATCAGAAGATTTTCAGAGATGTTGCTGTTTGTGCGTATTTGATTCTTTTTTTAGATTTTTTCATTCAGAAACCTTTACATGTGTGCGCACAACAACCAACCAAAGTTTTATTGAAATCGGATGAATGGTATAGGAACGCCAAAGGGACGAACAAAAAATCATACATTCATTTTTATATATATAGATAAAGATTAATCAAAACAGTGGAATACGTTTTTCAGGGTATTCCAGAAGGTCCTGAAGAAGTAGCCAATAGACTGGCATTTGGTGCATATTCCCTCTTCGGCCACAGCGTTGGAGGAGCTGCTAAAACTTCTTCGCTTATAGCCCAATCACTCGGAGAATTAACTAACACAATATGCTTCGATGATGAATATAAGAAAAAACGAAGATATGGTGAGTTATTTTCGATTTTATTCATGGCAACATCATAACAGTGGTTCTTTCCAATTTGTGAATTTTATCAGAGAAATTTTCGAATACAGTTATTTGAATGATCCAAGGGGAGAAAAAAAATCTATCCAGGATTCCTGTTTTACCGTCTAAACATATTTAGGAATGGAATCTGTTTGACAGATGTCAGTAATATAGTATACAATTATTTTTGAATATGACTGCACTTAATTTACTGGATACAAAGACATTGCAAATAGAAGGAACTACTGAACTGCAATTTATTCAACACTATTTTTCTATTTATTCAATTATCATGAGCTTTTTAGTATTTTTGACATCTAGAGTTGACATCCAGAGCTGTCACGTAACTAATAAACTCCTGGACAAAGTGACATACAGATTTGTACACTTAATTTGCATGTTTTCATAATCACTATAAAATTATCCACCTCTGTAAATTTGCAACTATGTATGGTATATTTTTACAAAATTGTAAAAACGGTTTACTACAAAATATTGCCAATTCAGCAGATTTTCATTATTCCATATATTGCTTATTTTATACTGTAAAATATTATTTTGTCACTGTTCTGGCTCAAATCTTTCTTTCACGTTTTTACAGACCTCATTAAAACAAGCAAATTTCATAATCTGTTTGTGGACAGACACCTTTAACAACATGAAACGATTTAGTAAAGACTGGTGCATTAAAAAATGTTAAAAACAAAAATTGAAACCCTGATTGTACGTTTTTGATGGGACCAGCAAAAAAGAATGAAAAAAAAAAGGAAGAACGTAGATTACATGTGTTGAAAATTTTAAAAATTCACACAAATTGATTTGGTACACATTTTTGGGTTATTTATGTAAAACTCTTTTAATACTATTAATATAATGGTTTCGTCTTGTACCTCATCAATACTAGTTAGCTTCCAAGGGTCTCAATTTACCTCAATTTGATTGAATTTTGAATATTTCAGATGTGAATTGGGGTGGGAAAAAAACTTTAAAGCAAGAATTAAATGTATTTAAATGAAACAGGATTGCAGAAATTGCATGCAAATAGCAGGAATTCGTGAATTCTAGGCACGTAAAATCGAGATTTCACTGTGTATAGAAACAGTGTACAGTGCCTACTGCGAAAACTTGTTGATAAAGATTCAAGCCAGAGCTGCGAAGATTTCTCGTGAACGATTTTGTTTTTTAATTAGATTCGAATGTTCTTGCAAACGTTTTCTAGGTTATTGCCTACAGAAAAGTAGTGACTTGCCTGAATCGTTAATATTGGCTGGCCAAACGTACATTATGGGTGTGACGCTGGGATTGAGCGGGATCATTATGAAACCCATTTTTGGTAATCATTATTTCTCTCTTTATCTCGATGTGAAATTATTTTAAGTGCCCTGGACTGTTCATCAGCATGATTATGTTGTGATCTAATTTTACATCATCTCTCTTCATCAAGAATTCATTTAAATGCCTTTCGCCCATATGGTCTATTTTGCATCCAACTATTTTTAAAAATATGGAAATCTGAATGTTAGTACTTTTGTATTATTTTGACATGACACTTTTAGACAACAAAGACCGTGCTCAAATATATGATAAATACCAGACAATGACTATTTCACGCAATATTTATAATAAATGGCAGTGTCCATGTTTCACTGGAAATCATTATAGAAATATAATACCAGAAGTATTTCAAGCCGTTATATAAACTTTGAACACTGATTAGTGCTAATTAACAGTTGATACCACACTGTACTAAAGGCTATTATTTTCAATCCGCAAACTTGTTTTTGAATTTTATCCCTGTCTTTAATTGTGTCAATCAAAGAGATATAGGTATATTATTGAGTGAGAACAATGGTACTTTTAAAACCAAATACTATTAAACATGCTTTAAATTGAATATAAATGTAAATCAAAGAACTTTCTTCAAACTCTATAATAATTTTAGTACTGTGCATTGTTTTATTCAAACTCAAGTAGATATATATCAGTATCATTTAAAATATAATAACATGACTGACAAACTGTCATTTTGCCATATGATGAGGCGGCCATTTTGACATTCAGTAAAAGTATGGTAAACTTCAGATACTTGCTGTAAAAATTTTACATTCACATTTACTCCAACCTCATCGCTGCTATTTAGTAACACTGCAAAACTGTAGTGTATTTAAGCCATTTAAAACTATTTGGAAAAGTCTCTTAATAATTCAGCAACTATTTTTTACAATTTTGATGGAAAAAGATCGTTTTACTCACCAATGCCATCTTTGGGCGATCAATCAGAAGATTCAAAAATAGCTAACAGGTTGGATTATTTATCCACACCTTTTATAAACAAAAACAAAAATTACAATGATTCAGCATTACTGTAAAATGTAATGATATTTGAACCCAAACCTCTATTTTTTAATTCACACATTGCCATGGAGCCCTCTAGTATTATGTCCAGTAGTAATGCTAGTGTATACACTGTTTTGAAAAAATCAATATGGGTATTCCTCTTACTGTATTTCAGTGAGAAATATCTGTCTAAGATTACATTCTGAGAATCGACTTTCAATCAGTAAAGTAAAAATAAGTAGGATGAAAATTATATTTCTAAATATGAGCTCACATGATACATTTTATTCAACATGTAAGACGCTAAAGAGCTTTAAATATTTAATATAAATTCAGTGCTTCTCTATTTTTTAAAACATTTTCGTGGACCACAGTAACTGTGTTATCGCATTGTCAATGAGTTAGCCATTGTAAATGATAATGGTGTACACTTTTCGATCTGCCTTATTTGGATGTAGTCTTAACTTTAATATGAAAAAATGAAGATGTCTCTAACATTAAAATTTATTACACAACAGCGGCGCAATCAATTTTTAGAAATTAATAATAACTTTAAGATAACAGAAAATCACTTATTACTGATTAAGTTTTGAAAATATTTTAATTTTATAAAAATGAATGGCACTATAGCTGAAATGCGTATACCGAGGGATACCTGTACCTATTTATGTTTAATAAGTTTACCAAATCACTTCTTCAGTGTTAAATGTTTTATGTCATGCTGCCTGTTCTCTATGTAGTTATACCAATTAATGTTCATTATGATTAATTTTACGTGAAAATTCCTTTGCTCCGTGGATAGACGATGAGTCTCTTTTATCTGAAGGTAAGTTGTTTCTCTCTTTTTCGCATGAACTCCATGTTCAAATTTGACAACTGTCAATGGTTTGAAGGTTAATACACAAACCATAGACCATAGCAACAATTAATTGCACTGGAAAAGCCTCAATAGTTTTCACCAAAGTAGCTATAAACAGTCGTCAGATTTTTGTAATAATGCATTTTTTATTATTTTTAATTACAATGAATCACATTTTTCATTCGAGCACAATTAGCAACATAAATGTTTTACTATTTGACGGGATATTTCATTGTTTTTATTATAAAGTTTCTTATGATTGGTGAAAGAAGCTGTGAAACCAAATAGAAGTTTATATTATAATTTTTTACAAAACCTTTCCGGAATGTAAAATAGTACAGCACAGCACAGTAGGCATAATGTTGATCTAATTGAGAAATTATAATGTATTGCATTATGTATGTGAAGAAAATATAATATTATAATAGTATTGTGAGTAAAATGGCTTACAAATAAGTCAAACTAATATAAAAATATTGGAAATTTTATTTGTGATAAAATTAATATACTATGTTCTTCTGTCAAGTTGTGCGAATAAAAAATATTCAGTTGAAAATTATTTTATCTACATTTTTACAGTTTAATGAGGTTGGCAATAATATTTTTCTTTAGGATTTTTTTTAAGCCGTGTCCGCACCCCGTATGTAATATATGGACTCCTAATTGAGCTTATTTTAACCTCTCTTTTTCAAAAATAGTAGGGATAGAAGGTTAGGGCTAGGACAGGACTAGGTTAGTTAACCACTTCCTCAACGTGGGAGGGAATTTTAGACATCACAGATATCGATGCCTTCGTGTATAAATTCAAAAATCAATTTATGAATCTGTTTGTACTGGGATTCAAACGTATGATAACCGCAACCGAAGCCAACAACATGGCCACTCGAGCTCGGACATTATATTTGACTCGTTTAATTTTAAGCTTCTTATAAACTTCTTATATGTAAATGCTTTGTCACCAACGACTCTCGTTTTGCCTTTCGGTATCTTCAATTCTTCGAGTACATAGATGAACTCTACCTGACCTCGTTATTATAGAATTATTGGCTTTATAATAATATATTATAATGTGTTTCTTTGAAGGAGGTCGCAATGAATGCGTGGAGGGAGTGGTTCGCGGATGCGGCGGAGCAGTGGTGGCAGCCGGGGCGAGGGCAGGCGGAGCGGGAGCCACATCTCTGGCCCTAGATGCTCTTCGACGAGCTGCTGAAAGAGGTCGACCTGTAATTTTGAGAGCAAGACTTCCAAGATATTGTCATCCTTATGAAGTAAATATGTCATTCTTTTTTTTAATTGAATATTACAATAGACCTAAACACCATTTAAAATGTCCTAAAGCAATTGAGGTAAACAGATATTGTTATCATGTGAATAACCTTCTTAACGACCTAACTGGTATTGATAGATCACAATTATTTAAACCACTATCAGAAGCTTACTTAATTTCACCTTATTTCAATAAAAGTAATGATTTAAAAAGTCAGTCTATGATACAGTATCTACCTTCTATAAGTTAGAATATAGATGAACAAAAAAGATGATAGTGTGATGCCGAAATAGCTTTAAATTATTTCTTGTACTTTTTGTGGAACTAAGATTTTACTATTTTTATCTTATTATAATGGAGTTCTGTCAAGTAAATGTCAATTCAATAAATGATAATTAAACGATTATAAGACACATCATAGTGGAATAGCATGTCGGTTATGTTTTGACAAGCAATGCGGTTATGTTAAGGCACTGCTGATATCACTTTCCTATCACAGTTTTTTTCAATAATATGCGTTTTCTGATTTCAGGGTGTAAAGCCATACTCCGCTTATCAAGCTCTCGGCTTGCGGCTGCTGGCATCTCTTGGCCGCGGTCATTACGTCGACACTGACTTGTATCTAGCGCATGCTGCTCTAACACCCAGTGCTAAAATAACATTGCTTCTTACCATGCAGTAAGTGAAAACTAAGCAATACTTTAAACTTACTTTAAACAACCTCAACCTAAGTCTGGAATAACGCCATAAAATACTGACGGCTTAAAATCATAGTACGGTGGTTTATTTACCCTTTGAGTAGTGATATTTTTTATGGAATTAGGAATATTAACTCGTTGCACTGCAAATAAATTCTTCAGTACCTTACTGTTTCTATGTTAATTAATTGTAAATAATTTAAAACTAATTAAGCTCGTAAACTAACTAACGCTCACGTTTCCCGGATACGCCCGGTAAATACAGCTACAAGTGTCTCTCACTATTTAAGTGCAAGAAGTTAAATACATTTAATATTCATACAGCTATTTGTCAATCTGACAAGAATAATAGTGATTTCACTAAAATGAGTTAGCAAAAAATAAATTGTGCTGAAAATAAATTTATTTTTGTTATAATTTTAATGGTCTTAAAATGAAAGCGAAAACAATTGTTTATTCTAGGCATGTCTTCCTTGTGAGGACTGGCAATTCCGGCAGTCCCTGGCAAGTTGAATGGGCTCTGCGGATGGATGATGTTATTGGAGTACCTACTATAAAGGAAAACAAACTTATTTTTACAGTTAAACAGGTAAGAAACTGATGTAATCCTCTGTGTATCATTGGTAGAATTGTAGCAATATTCAAAGTCCATGTTAAAGAATAACAATACGGCAAAATATTAAAATGGTTCTGGAATAACCAAGTTATTAATTTCGATTTTATATTAAAAATGAACTTCCACAAACTTATCCATAGAAAATATGGCAAAATATTATTATAGATACTAATGTCGTTACTATGACAACATCAAAACTAAACTGCCTTCTTGGATACTGCCTTATAATGTCGAAAATTAAAAAGTGGAGGTGGAAACCATTTTAAGTATGTGATGCTGACGCCCCAGGGAAGTACGAATCTCGGTTGAGTCTTTACTGGGCGGACGGATTTCATTGTTGGAGATTGTTGGTGTACGACACTAGTTAGTCTTAGGAAGAAGCAAGGTGATGATCAGGAGACAGACAATCTAAAAGGCACTGCTTGGTGGCAATATGTGATCTAGTGGCAAATTCTGTACCCTAGCGATCAGATGGTTCTGAGTTAAAGTCCCTGCAACACTTATTTCCAAATATTTCCGCAATTATTTTAAGCACAAAATAAATTCGGGGTATTTATTGTCTAACACTTAAGTATTGAGATAATGAATACTTTGTAATTCATATTGCTAGAAAAAATATATAGCAATGTACTTACTATATTTATTGTTTGATATCTGTTTCAGGATGACAACGTGAACTATTTCTCGAGCGACGAGCGCGTCATCGAGTGTGAAGACATGGAAGTTTTAAAATGGCTCCAAGCCAAAGTCGAATCGGCCCTCATTCTCAACATGGAGGACAAGCATTGCCCATCACAGGTGTAATATTTCAGACAAGGAAAATCACTTTTGTGATTTGCTTTTTTATCAGTATTCACCACATAATTATTTATATATCATTTATATTGTTTGTATAAACTTTGACTTAATTATTCTGAGATTGCTATTACATAAACCGTTGAGTTACTGTTGTACAGGATATCTTCACAGCTCACTCTGGCATTGTGAGGTGTTATCATGTTTTAACGCACATCAATAATTGCAAATTCCCAATGCGTATTTTCAAATTCAGTAAAAAAATTCAATTGATCAAATTCAGAATTTATGTAATAACAACTACACTTGTTGGTAATGAAATACACCGGTTTAAATGTAACATGAAACAATATTTATCTGGAACTTCAAATACACATTTTAAGCACCGAATCTGAGGTGACTATAATTGAAAGATGAATGCAATTACCATGTTTGATTCACCTCTATATAAGTAGTAGCTCAATGCAAAATATTAAAAACCTTTTAAGAATCCATGACTTTTTCACAAGACGGATAATATAAGTATAAATGTAACTTAAAATTCGATTCCAGTGAATGATGAATTAGAAGTAATTATGTCGATATTGATAATAGTTCTTCAATATCAGATCTTGCAGCTTGAAATTTAGACGCCTATAACAATCATTGCATTAGATATCATTATATTATCCATATTGTAATTATATTATATGTTTTGCAACACTCATTCATTGCCACTAATCAAAACAAACAGCTATATATCAAGCTGACATAACGGTATCCGTTTACTATTTATTTAAAATATTTTGTTTAATAAATTTCTTTGAATCTGTTGCGAATAGTATTTTCATAAATTTTACGGTTTGATAATTGAATATTTGCATGCAAAGTGTAACAGATTGTATTAAATTGAATTATAAATAGTTGAAAATTCTAATTATACGCAATATTCATTAAAAGTGTTATCACAATCAGCCAAAAAGTGAGATTCGATATTATACAAAGTTTTAAATAACTTAAAAATATCTAATCAGTAGTGTGCTTTGGGAATACCTGAATGTAAGCAGTTAAAAGAATGAAAAACTGTATTCCTTTATGTTCATGGACATGGTAATAATTCTTGTTAGCACGGGTTTACTAAGAGCCTCGGTGGATGGCTGAAATTTCCCCCAGGAAAGCATACAGGTTGCCATATTCTACAACCTACTATGCGGTTTGAACATTTCCGCAATTGGTTTACTCCTAACCTATGCATCATGTACCCAAACCTAAAACGCCAGCACCGTATACGGTTCAGATGAACACCAATTCTTCGACGAAGCTTGAACTCTTTTGAAAACTTTCATATTGGCAATTCTTTATAAAAGACTTGCTAAATATATTTACTCGCTATTGATTATATATTTTTGTAGTCTTGTTTTTAAATAGCTTACAACAAAAATTATTACTGATTCAATTCACTTGCTTTTTTTGACATGTTATCATTTATTATTTGGCAAAAGGGGAAATGTATTTGAAAGATCAGGTTTCAAATAAATTTTCTATATGGTGTAACAAAGTTATTCCAAACAATATTCTTTTTACAGTTCATCAGAATATTTTTTAAATTATATTCCCAAAACAAATGAAATCACATTCTGAAATATTATGTTTCCGATCAGCGAGTCTGTTCAATTTGCATCGCGGGCAACTATTATCTAGTCAATTTATTTATTCTATTAATGAACTAGACTTCAATATAGTTTTAGTTAGTTGTAGTGCATTATAAACGCATAATTAAACTAAATGGTTAATGAATATTGTGAACAATTATTTTATGATTAGCTTAATAATTAAAAGTGTTTCCACACTTTGAACTTAGGTTAGCGTATGGTTATGAGTCAATATTATAATTTTAGAAACGGAACTGTGTTAATGTTGTGGTTCAAACTGCTGACATACTTGTAACTAAACGTCACACACCCTCCCACTTTCATCATGCTCAGTTGGGTGGTCAAGAATTCAAATCTCCGACTGCATGCTTTAATTATTGACGCATTGATTTAAGGATTTTTATCCTCAGTGACCAATGTCTATGATGTTTTCATTCCTTCCCTCATATTCCAAAACCAATCCTAACAAAGAGGTCTAAAGTAGTGTTTCTTAACCTTATTGAAGCCATCACCACGATAATATGTTTATATGTATTTCTTGAAATAAGGGCCAATCGGCAATGGACTGATTTTAATGCAAAAGAAATTGAATGCTTAAATGCAAAGAAATGAATGCGCTTACGTCACAAGGTTTGACAGAGATAATAATGCAATCACCTATATGAATTTCATCAGCTTAGAATGTTAAAATATCTGCCACGTTCAAAATCACTGGTCTAGGGAGAGCGGTTATCTAACTCATCATTTCCATCTCTGAAAGAGTCCAAATGCTCCATAATGTGATACGGTTGAAAAAAATAGACAATGCGGTTTTAAAAAACAATGTGAATATCTCCAATTACCCACAATAATTCCTAATCTGTTAAATGATACTTTATTTGATATCAAATAATACATATCAACATTAAACAGTAATCACTAAAAGTAATCTCTCAGAGAAAATTTTATGACCGGGGCATGCGATTTTCAAGGCTCCCTGTCTAAATTTTTGAAGTACGAGGAAGAAAATATCTAACCAAAATAAAAAATATATTAAATAAACAGTAAAATCAGGAAATAAAAGCTTGCGGGGCCGACGGAAGCTTCCACTTCCGCTCGCCTCTTTGTGTGGGGTTGACTAAAGACATTAGCTATCAGCTTCAACATTAACACATAAAATTTCGTGTTTGAATAAACTACATTCGCAAGCATTTGCCGACAATAAAATTACTTTAAATTTCAGGACAATTTTGAAATCATTACAATAAAACTTTTCATATCAAGACAAACTATAATATAAGCATTAATTTCTTTCGTTTTAATGTACCTTTCTTTCCATAAGCTTTTATTACGTATCATTATTATAGAAATCTGTGTTGATTGACTGATTGTCAAAATTGCCGTGCTGCATTGTTTTGAGCTTGTTAAAGTTTATTTATGTTGATATACTATAAAATATGTAATTGAATATTGATTTATATTTATTCTCTCTTGTCTCGGCACCCAGGCATGACGGGTCAGTGTGCCCCAGTATATAGTGACTAAACAAGGAATTTTAACAAAATTTAATATTTGACTGATCAAGTTGATACAATTTGTACATGAAAAATGTATCCTCAATTTAAACCCAGTATAAAACCTCATAAAACGGACTAATATGAGTGAGGCAACCTTTGCTAAAGCTGAAAATCCGTTAAACTGTAAAGTCTGATTTCTCAAACTGGAATAATATCATGATAATATATGGGATGGCGGCTTACCATGTATTGCCCAGTGCCCCCGGATTGGTAGGGTATTTTTTTCAAATTATATTTTAATGGTTTCAATCCAATACATATTAACTCAGGGCCCCTTCAAGAGATAATCTGGCCCTGCTGAATGTCTCTATACAATGTTAATCCATATTTAAAATTCATTCCTATTTTGACAATTTCCACTATATCAACTTGAAGCTACATAATAAGCATTGAAAGAACATTGATTCCAAAATTATTGTAATTTTATTTACAGAAAACAACTTCTAAAATGATTATGTAAAATGAACAACCTTCAATATTAAATTATCTGTTGAAAACCAATCTGCCATAGTGTGCTATAATAGTGAGGTCTGTCATAGATTTCTAAATGTAGACCTAATATTTGTTTAACAACTTTAATTATCTTTTTAAAATCTATTATGCTGGAAAACTGGCTGGGATATAAGTAACAATGAAAATTTGAGGTTAGTTTAAATTAGAAATAAACAAATCATTCGTGAAGTGTAATAATCAGAAACAGTAGCGGTTCTCTAAAAGACAATTTAAGTTGATGAAAGCTACCTTCAATGCGGAACATGTTCCACAAACCAGTCATATTATTTAAATAAAATGAAATGTGTGGAATTGTACTTGTTATTTCATTGTATCTTATAATGACTTTATTAAAAGTAAACAATATTAAATTTATTATCTATGTAGGTCTTTACACAGCACTAATGTAAATGTTTCATACTGGAGATTGTTTATCAGCTATTTACTTTAACATCTTAGAAAGGGTAGAAAATCAAATAGTGTCGGGTAAAGTGACCTGTGGATTGAATTTTGATTTTAGTATGTTATCTGTTTGTCCACTATAGTTGTTCTATATATAATATCTGTGGCCACCGCTAAGTATAATAATTCCAACCGTTACTGTTTAAATGTTTGTGGAATTGTTGTCAAAAATATAGAAGTTTATTAAATAAAGTAAAAAAAAAACATGTATCCATATTTATGTTGTGATATTAGCTTGATGTTAGTTTATGCCAAATATTGAAAAAAAAATGTATTTATAAATGTTATTTATTTTATGATAATGTTATTGTAAGGAAGAGTATAATGATCTCATGCGAAGGCTATTTTAATGATAAGTTAAAATAAAGACATATATATGCACTACAGGGACAGGAAAATTGCAGTTTATTTTGTCGGCATTCCTTGTGTGAAAGTGTTGAACACTTTGCGATAGGCCTACTGAATAAAATACAATATGTAAACAATGATTATGATTTGATTGGATATTTTAAAATATTATTTGCCATTCTAATATGTAAAATGTACACATTTATGCCTGACGCGCATTGGATTGAAAGGTAAGATAATTGAAATGATAAATACAAATTTATTTCGAATAATAAATATTGTTTTATTTAAATCGTGGATGTCCAAACGTATGGTTATCTTGTGTCACATTGATCGAAGAGTAACTGTTCTGAGTCACACATAAATAATTTACTACATAAAATAATTATAAATACTAAGTCAGACTTTTTAAAAAAATTTTATTATAAAATTAAAAAAAGAGGGCAACATACAATTAATGGAATTAATGGCCGTGTTTTTGTGCTGTCAAAAGGGTACCTCTGTATGTGCGAACGTCGAGAAGCCCTCTTCTGTGTTTCAAGCTGTAAAGAAGTTGGTCGATTCGCGTTTTCGTGTGTCCGCCAGGGGAAATCCATGTATATTTATGGATGTCATTATGTGGGAAGACGGTGCCGCCAATGATGAGCTTATTCATAGTTAATTACACCCAAAATTATTTATGATTTTCCATTATTTCTCAAACCCACAAACTTTTCAATTCAACAACAATTTAATACCTCGAATCGGTGGGTTGGACTACCCATTGAATCGGATGCAAATCATTCACTTGCCACCAAAAATAAATAAACGCCATAGGTAATATATGCGATTCAAAGATGACTAGCCATGTGACAGTTGAGAGCCCCTGTTTAAGACAACATGTATCAAAAGAGCTAGCGGTTTAGCTAATCTAGTGGTAGGTGAAAATAGAGTCTTACTGTTCGTTGCAGAAACCATCGATTGAGAATACGCTGTTCTAGCAACAACATTCAAACAATTTACGTCAGTTTATAGCATTTATTGTGTCTGATCATTCACATGCCTACACAATACGAAAAAACAGTTTAATAAGGTGTTAATAGATGAAACAATCTCTCTAAAATTAACTATCGGAGCTTGAAGTAGAATCGTAATCGCACAAAATTGAAGTACGGCGTTCACTAACAGATGTTGTTAATTCAGTCTCATCATCAAGTTTCACTTTTTTCTCTTCGATTGTATCATTTGGTGTAAGATTATTCACAATATCTAATTTTCTTTTGTTAGAAACAGCATCATCTTTCATATCATCCATTTCGCCGGGTTCCTTTTCTATTTTGCAGTCACTAGTGGAGTTTTCAACGGTAGAAATCACGCTTTTAAGATCTATTTTTTCTTCGCAAGATTTACTCGAAGAAGTTTCTGTGGAGTTGCCATTAGATAAACTATTTCTAATTGATATTCCTAACGAATTCCTACTCAACGGTTTACTTTGACTCAATAACTTATCTTTCTTCAAACCGCCAAACGTTGTGATAAGCCCGATTGAGCTCGGTAATGCTGGAGAGTTGATGATAGTGTTACGTGTTGCCGCTTGTTTCTCCGATATGTTGATAGCCGGTTTTAATGACAGCAGCGCTGCCAGATGTTTATCTTCTTCAGATTCGGGAAGAAGAGGTATCTCCAATGACGATTTGTAAAGCAACGATTGATCTTGTTTCTTAGATAGTTGAAGCTCTTTGCTTTTTGTCTAAAATAATAAAAAAAAAAATCATATTTAAAACAAAATATGTGTTCAAAACAGGACTGCAGTCATTTCTAAATATACCGACTCCGGTCAAAATACCATAAATCCATTACTCTGATACCATAGCCTTTAAAATTTTTATCAATCCTTTACCTTCACAATAATATATATATATATAGATTTTGCCAACTGTGGTGATATTATATATAGGGATTTATTTACTCTCTGATGAATGGTCATAACTGAAATATCAATACATAAAGTTCATATTCAATTCCGGGCTAGAAAATGAAAACAGAAAAGTAAAATATGTTGCATAAGCCCATGTCTTTAGATTCCTGAATATAAAAAAAAAAAAAAATGGATGGTCACCAACAGAATAACAGCATATTATAGTGTATAAATAAATATAGAACTTTAAGACATACCCTAAACTGTTGTCTGAGTAAGCAATTAGCTTCGTAATTATCTTTCCAGACATTTTCATTTCTGTTGAAGAGTCTCCCGATGCGAGGTTTGGCATCTAAGGCGGCCTGCTGGTCTCCCGACTTGTGTTCCAATTTAAACATGGGATCGTCAAATAAACGCTTTTGGGTTTCCTTTGTGTCCGCCACAATCTGCCCATTTTGGGTTGGATCCCATCTGTTTTCCTGTCGTCTCGCACCAGATACGATAACATAGTCCAAGTTCTGAAAGTATTGCAATATATTTATTATGTCAGTAAAAGATACGTTGAAGACTACAAACTTAACATGGTTGACAGTTTTTTTGTAAACCGAGACTTTGAAATACAGAGTAAAACAACAAGAGAATCATGGTAGTATCTCTTTAAATCCGGCCTCCTATCTCACCAGATTTAGAGCATTCTTTACAAAACTCTTGTAAAGCCCGTGCTCACATATGCATTGAAACCTGATTATTAAACTTTATAAAATTAACAGGCCCTGGGTATCTTTATTGTAAAAATCTTTCGCTCTGTTGCTTAAGCTCCGTTCAGTGTTCAATACTGCTATATGAGTCATCCGAGTGTAGGCATGTCACCTATGCCTTGTATAGCGGCCATTCATGGGGAAATGGTTAATATATGATGATATATAATATCAACGATGTTTTGGCCAATTGATATAACTCTCAAAATTGAAATTGTTCAAGAGAGAAAAAACCGTTTTTATCAAAAACATTATATGGTGAGTTGCGTTATGAATCTTTGAAATGAACTCTTGTGAATTCTCATGTTTACAGATACGGGACTATGCGTAGGGAGTGCCGATATAATAGTGGCTTACGTCGAGTGGCCGGGTCAGAATTTTCAAACCTAAAACCAATGTAAAATGATGTTTCCCTTCCAAAACGTGGTAAATTTATTTTTCGAAATTTACATCATTAAGCCGAGACTGCTCTGTCATTTTTGAAATGAAATCCAATCATTAACTCATTTTTGTATTTTTTGAGGGTTACATCAATTGGCCAAACCACAATCGATACGTACTGTGCTATGGTGTTATGTTTAAATTGTTAAGCTTAGTGGCGATGATAGTTTGATTGCCGTACCCCAGGGTCAGTCTTAATTTCGTAATGATTATCACAGAGATGGCACTTCATTCGAAACTGGTACACAGGGGTTGTGTAATACATTCCGATCTTTGTCTTCTCTGCGTTGTATCGGACACCCATTCCTATGTGATTATTACATCCGTCGCACCATATATTGTAGGGCATCTCAAACCGAATTATCAATATGCCAAGATGCAGTTTTCGAGCCCTCTCCCTCAGGGCATGGGTGCCCAGGAATTTGTTGAGCCCCCCAGCTCTCGGATCATAGTCTGGGGGGTAATAATGATTTTGGCCTTTTCGTTCACCCATGGTTAGAGTTGTTTAAGCACTGGTATATTAAATAAGTTCAATCCAATTCAAAGGTGGATAATTGCAATCGCAATATTGAAAACACTGCAGCTCGGTATCTGTCAAAGATCTATTTTGACGTTTCAGTAAAAGTATAGAAGTCTATGGTTTCTGTCATAGATAATAATTTTATATCCCTTCAAAATTAAAGTCGCGAACTTTGCATTGGGTATACGGTAACCGTAGCCCATTCTTTTAAGAAATCGTATACCTACATAGGTAGGTAGGTACCCAATAATCACACTAATATTATTTATACTCACTAGCAGGTCTGGGTAAACTTTTTGGGTGATACGATAAACACGAGCCGCAAGTCAAATCCTTTTTTGAAATATTTATTATCGTATAAAAGGATTTTCAACACTTAAAAAATTGGTGCTTCTCTAATAGGTAACACAATTTATTGCCCACACAGTGAGACACACAAAAATGTACACCAGGCCGTATTTTGTCAAAACTTGCTTTGTAATAATAGTTTTATTGTATTATAGCGCAATGACAAAAATGAAAATGAAGAATAAGAAAATTATTCTTGTAATTCTCTAAAAACAAAAGATTGGTCAATGTTAAATCGTTAGGTAGATATTTTGATTAACCCAAAGAGTATAGGTACGTGTATACTTGCTTTTACTACTGCACTGAGCTGAATACAGCACAGCTGATATATTTTCCTCTTAGCGAAAGTAGAATTACAACAAACTTTTCATACGATTGAATTTATAATGTGTTTATATAATGAGTACCTACCTACCTAGTTCGAAATATTATCATTTCCATTATACATCTATTGGGCTTTTTTAGTCATAATACTCTTTTCTCTACTAGCAATACGATCATATTGTCCTAGGAATCAGGATACGCAACACTGTTGTTAATCTGTCAAAAGTTTTGACAGATTCATGGCGTTTGAAAAAATATTCTGCATTTAATACTACTGTTTTGTTGATTATCCCATGAATAAATCAATGCTGACTTTGTTGTAACGTTAACTGAGTGTTCGGTGAAGTATTTACAACAAAAATTTAGGCAAATTGTTTTAAAGAATTTCTCTCGTATGTTACTGTTATAAGGCACTCGGACTGAGGAGTTTAAAATGGTTTTAAGAACTGAATTTGACGGTGGGACCGTGGCGATGACTCGCGCCAGAGAAAGAGGAGACATCAATCGACAATATCAACAGCGCCTTCAAGTGACCAGCTCTTTTATTGACAGGCTGGGACTGGAGAAGGAGCTGACAGGACATTTCGGATGTGTCAATTGTTTAGAATGGAACACGGATGGATCGTAAGATTGATTTTTGACTATTGAATTCTGTGAATGTTACTAGTTAAGTAAGATATCGTTATATTTAATTTAATTAAGATATATTAAAAAAGTAATCAGTCATGATGGCTTTATTTTTTTAATGGTTTTATCTTTGTTTACTTTGTATGGGAACATAATAATAACAATACTGCGAATTGGAATATACATACGTAATATATTATCTAAAGTCAATATGTTTTCTAATGATTTGGTTGCATACAGTGCAGCATTTATTGGACACCTATTCATCAGATCACATTTTTGTAAACATGATGATTTTGTTGAAATTTAAATATGTATGTAGATATCAGAAATAGGATTATCAGAAACAATATACGTGTAGATCAGTGGTTCCCAGATAAAATTTTACAGTGGCCACTTTATAAACATCAGCGTCCTATGGAAATGTCTCATGACCACACAAAATTTTTCTAATGTGATTTAAAATAAATATTAAGCCGTTACCTTTACTAAAAAAAAAGGATCAACTTATAAGGTTATTCAATGAGAGACATTTAAACATGCTGGTATATATCTATTTATGTAAAAACAAACCTAATGGAAATTGCTCAATACTTCTTTCTTCCAAAGCACGCATACTAAGTTTTCATCCATCAGTTGGTTTCGATATACATTTTTTATAAATTGCATCACACTGAATCGTCTTCATATTTGTAAGAATAATAGACAAAATTATTAAAGCAATTGTTGCTAATTCTTTATATTGACATGATTCATAGATCATTCATACCGACCAAAATTTTACATCACTTAATAAACGTCATATTATAGATATATATTTTAAATTTAAAAAAAAATATCTGGCATTACAGTTTACAGCCAATGCGTCAATTTTTTTGAAAATTAGACTCGATGAGAATTTTTAGAAGTCATTCATGTCCAAGATCACAAATTTAAATTGAAAAAATCTAAATTTGATATTGACCTTGCTTGGGAATTGAACCAGGACCCACCTGATCGCTAGGGCCAGCACTTTCCACTAGACCACAGAGGCCGACAGTTATATGACTATGATGATTTAAAATATCAATATATCTTATTATAGAACCGTTGGTGCCCGCAAATGAGCACCACTGTTGTCGATGCTAACATTTTAACATCAACTTATATTTATTTCTAAAGGCATTTATGATAAAAATCAAGTTCACGGGTTGGAATCCAAGTACGAAGACTTTCATATATCGATTTATAGATTTGTGCTAGAAGGTATAGATGTCTGTGATGCCTAAAATTTCCTCAAACTCATGCGTTTATGAAAACGGGGTGTAGATAGCACTAGTCTTGTCCTAACCCCAACCTTCCATCCTAACTGGTCGAAAAGAGAGAAGTTGAGCTACTGAATAACTAGGTTCTCATCGAAAACTTTCATTGAGATGCCTTCATTTGAAGTCCATGTGCTCCACATTGGGAGTGGGTATGGTATTAAAAAAATGATGATTTCTTGTGCATAGGTATTTCTGATGTCTTTTCTCCATTAGTTGGTCTCGAGTGACATAATATTTAACGTTTAAGAGAGTATGGATGATATAGATCGTCTGCGCGAAATTTCCGTGGAGGAGTGTGGACGTCAATGTTCGTTTGTGTACATTTCTGTCTTTATAGGCTTGAAAATGTATTCCAATTCCATCCATGGCTATTTTTAGGTACCTTTTCGACCATTATAAAATATTTAAAAACAGTTCATGACTTCATATGTGATCTGAGTTATTATATTGTGTTTTTTGTTTGAATATTTGATTTTTCATGTTTGGTGGCTTGTAATTTGCGTAACAATATGGATTTTCGAGCTCCCGTAATATCATATTTTTGTCGCGTATGAGAATGCATTATAATTGGATAAAATATCGAAGTATTCAGTTATAGAACTTTTTATTTTATCCACTTATTTCCACATGTTTACATTACAAAGTTTATAAACACCAAGCAACTAAATAATATGCAGCATAAACAACATAAAATTATTGTTATATTATGTAATAAATAATATTTATTATTGTGACTACCATCAGATAAATTTAGTTTTAAGATTCTGTATATTTCGAGATCCAGGGTAGAGACCCTCATCCTTATAGTCTGAAAGTACCTACCATAATTTTCAAACAATACCTTATCTCAATAAATTAAAACATTCAAACATATTTTTTTTATCCTTAACAAATGTTTATTTTACAAATTTCCTTGCTTAATTAAAAAAAAGCACTTTATCATCTGTAATAATATGAGTATCTTTCTTTTTAAATAGTAATGAAATAAATATTTATTTTAGATTCAATGCTATAAAGAGGGCCAACATAATTTTGCTTGTTTATTGAAAAATGTCATAATCGTCTATGGTAAGTCCGTACGACGTTTGTGAACAGTGTCAAATTCACCCCTTCAAAATGGACCAAAACCGTTTTTTACACGGTGTTTAGTGTAACTTACCCACCATATAAAAAAAGAGTGGAGTGTATTTAAAAATGGTGCTGTGAAAACAACAGTTTTTAAATAAATTTTTCGTGACAGCCAATGATTTGTAACTCCTGGATTAAGCGAACAGTTTTTTTACGATAAAGTCGTTAAATCATAAGTTTTTTTATAAAAATATTTTTTAATCCTTTTTGCTGTTGACTCGTATAGTTATGAAAAAAAATAATACAATTTAGATGTAAAAAAAACTCACTCTCCACAGAAAGTCTAAGACTAATTCATTTACTCCCGCAAAGGTTAACCTTACGCATTAGAAATTTACTGCAGTTCCAATTTGGTAAAGTGGTGAGATTACCAAATATAGACATTTGTATTTTTCAGGGTGCTGGCGTCGGCTTCTGACGATCTGCATGTCATTTTGTGGGATCCTTACCGGTACAAAGCTCGGCACACTATATCGACTGGTCACAATGGCAATATATTTTCTGTTAAGGTAATAGAATGAATCCTTTTAACAAGTGAATCATTGATGATAAATAATTTTAAATTAATAATTAGTTGCCGTTCTGACAATGCATGCATAATGACAGTGTTGCTTTATGATTGAATGCGAGTCATGGCGCCTCACAAAAGCTCAGGATAACCGTATACTGAGCTTTAAAAACATTTGCTTGAAGTGAATACTAGGGGTACCGTAGTTTGAATTAGTTGGGAACACAGTACAGCCACAATAGACCTAGCTTGGACATGTGCTGAGTATGCCCCAGTGGTGAGTTAATGTTGCTGACCATCCATAGCATGCATTCACTTGGGAGGAAGCAAAAGGGTTGGCGGGATGCTTCAAATACGGAGTAGAAAAAATGAAAATAAAATACACTAGCCCGAATTATAGCTGGGTTTACAACGTCGGGAAATCTAAATCAACTTCCTTCCGACAAGATACATTAAACTCGTAAGCATAGTTTTTGATTTGGCCGAGTTTCTGTCGGATTTCTAGCGTATAACGTTTTTCGAGCATTGGATGTCTCAGCTGACAATTCTAGTTTTCTCGCCTATATCTCGTTTATTATTGGGAAATTAAAAGAGCCAAAGAGGTCAGCTCATGAATGTATGCGTCATACTTAGGTTTACTTTACTGGACTAAGTGTTTGTAATAAAATTAGTTGATCTCTCTGACACTGACTCTCATGCCCGTACGTAACATGTTTTCAATCGTAATATTTGTGATGTTTATTTTCCAAGTTTTTAACTCCTTACCTATTGGCGACCTGCGCTGCGGATTCGACTGTTCGAATTAGGGATATAACGACAAGCACATCCCAAGACACAGAAGGAAGAGTTTGCTGCTGTCACTGCAGTAGAGTGAAGCGTCTTGCTGTCGCCCCCGATTGCCCCAACTTGGTGTGGTCAGCAGGAGAAGATGGACTTATTCTGTGAGTAGACTATTCAAACCAGTGGAAATACGCGAGTTGAAGATTCATTGCCGTTCATTCCAGCGACATATGGTGTATGTTGAACGTGAAGCATTCCATTCGAGCAAGAGGTTGTTGACAGTGGGCTGAGAATATCTTAATTTTTTAGTGAAATTGAAATACTTCCATATGCATAGTAATACCAGTATTATTCTTCTGATTGTAGTTGTGTTGTGTGACAGATTCAGGTTTAAAAACATAAATTTTAAGCTAGAAAACGATACTTCTTGGCTAGACCAGATATGAAGTGTTGACTATTTCACTTTTTCATTATTTGATTTTAAATGTAATCTGTGGATTGATATTGTTGACTTCTTTTCTTCTTGCATTGATTTTTCTCGACTGCAATTGAAGATATAATTTAAGACATCGACTGAGGGTGCTTGATGGAATTTCAATATCAAATTTGATTTGTTGAGATTTTGTACATTTCCTTGTATTTTGTCACTAACGACCCGGGTTTCGCCTTTCGGAATCTTCAGGCATAAATTACAATTCAGTGATTGCCAACATTTCTATGTGGGTAAAACCACACATACATTAGATATAAGAGGAACAGAACTAGGGCGTCCAATCCGGGATCTCGGGCAATTAATCAATCCCGTAATCCCAGGATTGAATTAATACGAATCCCGGAATTTCGGAATTCGCTGAAAAATATCAAAAATTAATTCATTATTAAACTGTCAATGCTTACTCGTTGGACTATACAAATAAAAAACGTTTCCGGTGTACTGTCAAATGGGGTTACTTTGCCTAATTTTTAATATTTTTTTCGTTAATTTTAAGAATTTGTCAATTTTTTGTAAGAAAACCTATATTGAATTATATTTAATTCAATTGTTTAGATTAAGAATAGTATTATTTACGATTTATGAATGTAAAGTCATGATAAATGAGCAGCTTTCTTTTCAAAATAAAAATTAGGCAAAGTAACCTCACCGATGGTGTTACTCTACCTACCACAATGTAATCAAGATTTCGCTCATATAATTCTCATACCTGGGTAGTTAAATGTGGCAAAATTTTGATATTTAAGGGTCACCTAAAAACATTCTACCTCAGAGTTGTCTGTCAATAGTTATTGGTAAAGTTAAATCAATAATTTAAAATATAATTTAATTTTTAGCATGATTAAAGAATAAGTAGATACAAAATGAAGAATAATATAGCTATTGGAACAGCTTGGAATAGCTTCTCGTAAAACATGAAATAATAAAGCAATAAAAAGTATGCTGAATCTTGCTGGATAGAGCAAAAAAATTAAAATTTAAAAATCACTAAAAAATTTTTTAAGCCCACCATACATTTCTTCTTAGGATGTCACTAGACGAAGTACATTTGCGAGATTTATTTTACACGGTATTTTTTGCACGGTATTTTTAAAATTGATGAATTATTTTTTTAGTCTGTTTTTTTGCTTTTATACGGTAACAAAAAATAAAAAGTGTTATTAAGTACTGTATATATATTTAAAAACACTTCAACCTTTGGGAATATTGGAGTCATCATTTTTGCCATTTGGCGAATTTCAAGAAGCAGGTGTTTATGATTTATACGTGACTTGTTATAACACATTTATGTTGCTTTTCCATAGTTATATTTTATTCCTTCTGGTATTCATTTTTTAATATCTAATGAGTAATTTAAATCGCAAATCATGTCAATTTATTACTTATCTATCTTGAGAAACTACTTTAATATATAAATAAAAAATGAATTTAAATTATTTATAGAATCTATCTCCCGTTTTTGTTTGTGCACCTTATCTATTTTTACACAGTTTTTTTTTTTAAGCTAGTCTCTGGAACGTATCCCCCATGCAAAAAGAAAATGAAGTGTACCTACCAATAAGATTTCTCGATTAATAATTTGAACAAAAAAAAAAATAATAAATAATTAGGTAGATGACTCATCACATACATAGGTCACACACAAAAATATCTGACTTCAATGAAATCAAGTATGGTCAAGTCTAATGAAAAATAAAATAACAGTATTCGTCAAAAAAATATATATTTTACCCTGAAACAAAATTCAATATTCTAAATGTTAATTATTAAAAACGTAGAGCTGTAAATAGTTACTTTCAAATTGTAGTAAAATACCTATTTCTTTTATAAATAGGAAAACTTTAAAATCGTACCAATGAAATAGTAATATACCTAACTACTTATCTTTTTGACATCCTTAACGTAGGCAAAGTAACCCCATAATATAATTCAATTTCGTTTACTACATTGTCTGGTGACTTATGTACTATCAAAATCAATCAAATTTAACTAGATAAATGCTTAAATTATTCCCAAGATATCAATAAGATACGTGATAGATTATTAGAAGATTATCTCATATAGTTTTTTAGATACAACGTAAAGTTTGGAGAAATCACTCTTCGATCTGGATTTTCGAAGTTCACTAAAATGGCGCAAAACTAATGTGAAATGAGGTTAGACACAGTTTGCGGTATTAATTAGTTCCAGCGTAGAACCCTTACACGTAATATCTATAACTGTAATTAACATATTAAAATAAGTACATTGTGAGCAGTTTTATAAAAATAAAATGGACTAGGCAAAAACACCCATCGGTTGGTAGAGTAACCCCATTTGATGGTAACTTATTTTGATTTATGTACTTACATCATTTTTTACTATACATATGTATGCATAATTAATATTTGTTTTGTGCTCTCCCTTACTCTCATATTTCGAATCAGCTATAGACAGGAACAGACAATTTATTGTTTTTTGCGACATTAACCACAAACAACAGATGGAATCATTTTTTATATGGCCACCTGCACTTGCACGTGGTGATCTTACTGTAATTTAATTTTGAATCATTAAAACTATCTTTAATAAAATTTGAAATACAAAAACTTTTGACGACAATAAGCGCGCAATTTACTATGAATATTCTGTTTGGAAATACTTTTCGCGAGAAAGAGATGGACAAAAAGGGAGTGTAAAAAGTGAGAATTAAAAACAAAAGGTGGATCTGCTGAAGGTGTTCATGTTCAGATGAATTCAATTTATAAAATGAATATAATATAATATCTAAGCATTTATAATTTTAAACAATGTTTTAATAGACGTAATTACAAGATAAGTAAGTGTTTATTTTACTACATAATTAAGTGACTTCTAAAATGTTTGAATGCAAAATATTTGTATTCACATATTAAAATAATTTTATATATAAATAAGAGTATTCGTGATATACCTACCTAGTATTTGATAAACTTAAACCTCTATTCGTTATTATACAAGGTCTCTTTGTATTTACAAAAATCTTTTCTGTGTAAATGTAATAAATTTAATAAAATATTATTGACATCGTGTTAAATTTATAAAGTGTTAAAATTATTAAATATTTAAATTGAGTCCAACAAACAACAAGACTCGAATGAGAGACACCTATATATTTTAAAAATAAGTAAATATTTTATGTGACGGCAAGTGTTCATAATTATTATTATTTTGTATTATTTTATATTTTGATTGTAAATCAATAAAATCATCGTATAACTAGATGTTATGTTCTTTTATGCGTTTTTAGGAACATACCTACCTAGAGTACCTATCCTTCTATTTTGTATGAACTACAAAAGCTTTTTCACTAGGTTTTTTGAACATTCGTAATATTTTTTCTATGGCTTCATTTACACAGTTTATTGTGGTACATATTATCTATAATTTTTTTTGACGACTTCGAACATGAAAACCTGGATTCTTTTCAATCCCGGGATTGAAAAAATGTCAATCCCGAAATCCCGGGATCAGATAATGGGTCCGGGATTGGATGCCCTAATCAGAAAATTTACCTGCTTTTAGATTAAAAAAAGATGCTTGGACATTCGCAAATCACTTGTTATTGGAGAACTGTACGTTCAATGCGGATGATGGGGTTAAAATGTTACATCAAAACATGCGGAAACATAATTTATTTTATCAAGAAATTTTGGAAATCAATAGAGCCCAGTTACATTCCTTACCAATTCTGAACGAACAGCTGAATCTTCCGAACTCTCCGTTGCTGTATCCTTTACGTGGATGATTTTGTAAAAAACATAAATTAACAATAGAACAAAAAAAATATTGATATTCCCATATTAATAAATTTATCTCATAGTCACCTAACAGAACTCACTAAATTTGGAATGATTGTATATATTTATCCTTTCTTCGAATTGCATTTTAAAACCCACAATCCTATTGTAAGTGTAAAAATCACTGGTGATTCTAGCCGCCGGCAATTCGCTACTTTGTTAATGGGTTTGTTTTCCCAACAAGGATTATGACTGTTCTCGGAATTTCGGAACTCAGGTATCAGTGTGGGTCCTAGACTTATATTTTAATATTTTATCTTATAAATGATATTTGATCGTATTTGTGTCTTGTATATAAACATTTAGACACTGTTTACTGTCTGCCAATTCGAGTTCATTCGTATGCCCGAATGCCTGAAGATGCCGAAAGGCGAAACCTGGATCGTTAGTGACAAAATACACGGAAACGTACAAAATCTCAACAATTCATATTTTTAATTTAAGAATATTCTGGAGCTTTGACAATTTAATATGTACGATGGACTAATGATTCTCTCATTGTCGACAGGGAACATGATATTCGAACGCCGCACGTCTGTAACTCTACATCGTCCAATGTCCTGGTCAACTTATTAAATCACCTGGGCCGGTTCGCGGAAGCCAAATGTCTGGCGATTAACCCTCGCAGACCAGAGCAACTTGCCGTCGGCGCCAACGATTTCTACGTCAGACTCTATGATAGAAGAATGATCAAGCTCTCTAGACTCAATAATGTTTGTTTATCTTTAATTTGCTTTCATTTTTACTTTTAGTTTTTCCAGGCAAAAGTAACTAAACAAAAAGCAATGAATCAATTCACATTTTTAAGTAATTTTGTATTTTTTTAGACCGCTGTGAAAACTCAGAAAGTTCTTAAAAAGGAGTATTTAAAAAATACCTACATAGATCTAAGTAATTGTTTTAATAATATTATTATTTTACATAGGTAAATGCTGATAATCAGCCACTAAGAGATATTGGAGAAAGGCAGAGTCATCGGTTGACGAGAGCCGGTCAAGGGGATCTTGACAATAATATTCCTCGCAGTTGTGTCCAGTACTTTGCGCCAGGTATGTAATAATCTTATAATAACCATTTTTTTAATTAACATCCAAGATTCTTCAGCAACCCAGCCCAATGATTATTCTTATAATTTGTTTAATAGAATGAAGCAGAAGCCAGACCAAATGAAATGGAATTGCCGACACGGAGACAATATTGCAGTACCACCCATAAATGAATTATTAAATGATGCGTGTATTTCATTTATGTACATAACTGGAATAGTGTCCAGTTACAAAATTCCGTACTGCACTGTGATGTTTGGTCTGGCTCCTGCCTTAAGGGATGTTTGTGTAAAGTGAGTCTTGGGGTTACTGCGTGATGTCTATTTGATCCACCTATGGAGTTTAAATAATTTTAATCCTTGATATCGTCTGATAATCAAATGGAGGACAATTCTGTTAATTTTCAATTTTTACTGAGCAATTAAAACACACAAGTTAGTCATATGAGCATTCCATAAATTTGCAAAAAAACTGTCTCCAACAATAAATAATAGATCGAAAATGAATACATTTAAAATGAAGAAGGTTAAAGAGCGTGGACTGAAATACTTTGCTCTAATATTAAAATTGTATCAACATATAATTTTTTTAATTTTGTGCCAATTTTTCTTCATACTGGGCCAATAAGCCAAGAATTCTTATAGCGACAATCAAATGCAGAAATCAATTATAACCTCAGGATATACAAATTTCGCATAATGTGTTATCTGATGATTTACTGGAAAACTTTTGCATCATTTGCTTATTTTACTGAATAAACATACCTATAAATAAAATTTTGGCAAACGGGTTGAGAGTATTTTCTTTGCCCGCAGGACACCTTGCCACGCAGCAGAGCGAGACTTCGCTTCAAAAGAAGGCCACGACATATTTGACTTTCAGTTCGGACGGCAATGAGCTCCTCGTCAATCTAGGCTCTGAACAAGTCTACTTGTTCGATATCAACTCGCACAGAAGGCCCGTGCTGTTGGAAAGTTATATCATCGAGCACAATCACGGTAACAAGAAAAATAACCCCGCCACCACGAATGGTTTTAATGTTTCCAGCAACGGAGAGGAAGTCAAGATTGACGGCGATGGAAAGAATGGAACCGTTCATCAAGACACCGACCTTTCCAAAGACTATGTTTTGCCAAAAAGGGTGAAGGATCTCAAAGAACAAGTAAGGTTTATTACATTTAAGGTTTTTAAAATGTCAGCCAAGCCAAGTAAAATGATCATGCCAAAGAAGAATATTGAATATAGAACACATTACTGTTTTTTTAATATTTCCAGGCTAATGAAGAAGTACACAGAAATAACTACACTGTTGCTGTTCAACTCTATAACCAAGCAATATCGCTGTGCCCCGGTTGTGCTGTGTTATACTCAAACAGGGCTGCCGCTTTAATGAGGAGAAAATGGTGGTTACATTATATATCTTTTTAAATTATTACAATATACACAGCTGGCAAATATTGCTTTATGTAATTTGGATTATTGAGATTTTGTACACTTCCATGTATTTTGTCACTAACGACCCGGGTTTCGCCTTTCGGCATCTTCAGGCATTCGAGCACACGAATGGACTCGAACTGAGAGACAGTAAACAGTGTCTAACGTTTATATAGAAGATACAAATGCGACAAATATTATTTACGAGGTAAGATATTATACGTCTGAGAGCCACACTGATACCTGAGTTAAAATTTCGGGAATCTCCCTAATCCTTATTTTGTAAACACCATATTAACAGAGTGGCGAATTGCCGCTTTTCAACTTCTTTTAGAAATGCCAGTGATTTTACAATTATAATAGTATTGTGGGTTTTGACGGGATGTAATTCGACGAATGGGTAAATATACACAATCATTCCACATTTAGTGACATCTGTTAGGTGTTTCAACGTATCGGATATAATAGCGGAGAATTAGGAAGGTTCAGCTGCTCATTCAATATCGGCAAGGAATTTAACTGGGCTCTATTAATTTCCAAAATTTCTTGATAAAATAATTTATGATCCCCCATGTTTTTATGCAACAGTTTAACCCCATCATCCGCATTAAACGTATGGTTCTCCATTAGCAAGTGATTTGCGAATGTCGAAGTTTCTTTTTTTAATCTAAATGCAGCTAAATGTTCTGATACCCTTATATCTAATGTACGTGTGGTTTTACCCACATAGAAATGTTGGCAAACATTGCATTGTAATTTATAAATACCAGATTTGTTCTTAAAGTTTACTCTATCTTTATTGTTAATAAGTAATTTGCCTAGAGAGTTTTTGCAATAGAACGCCGGTCTAACACTATCAGCGAGTTGTTTTTTAATTTTAAAGCTTGTGCAACCTAAATAACTAATTCTATGCCAGATTCTAGGGTGGTCTATGTCTTTAGACAAGTTCCCGAAATATAGCATCTTTTCTGCTAATTTACGTTGTTTTTTTGATACAAGACTATCTATAAGAGACGCCTCATAGCCATTATTAATGGCAATTTGTTTAATAATGTTTAGTTCGTTTTCAAAATTAAATTTATTTAGAGGTATAGTGACTAATCTCAGGTTCACAGATTCTCCATTACTCCATCCAGACCATTCTCAGGTTCACAGATTAGTCACTATACCTCACTTGCTAATGGAGAACCATACGTTTAATGCGGAGGATGGGGTTAAACTGTTGCATAAAAACATGGGGGATCATAAATTATTTTATCAAGAAATTTTGGAAATTAATAGAGCCCAGTTGAATTCCTTGCCAATTTTGAATGAGCAGCTGAACCTTCCTAATTCTCCGCTATTATATCCTATACGTTGAAACACCTAACAGATGTCACTAAATGTGGAATGATTGTATATATTTACCCATTCGTCGAATTACATCCCGTCAAAACCCACAATACTATTATAATTGTAAAATCACTGGTATTTCTAAAAGAAGTTGAAAAGCGGCAATTCGCCACTCTGTTAATATGGTGTTTACAAAATAAGGATTAGGACGATCAGTGTGGCTCTCAGACGTATAATATCTTACCTCGTAAATAATATTTGTCGCATTTGTATCTTCTACATAAACGTTAGACACTGTTTACTGTCTCTCAGTTCGAGTCCATTTGTGTGCTCGAATACCTGAAGATGCTGAAAGGCGAAACCCGGGTCGTTAGTGACAAAATACATGGAAGTGTACAAAATCTCAATAATCCAAATTTGATATTGAAATTCCATCAAGCACCCTCAGTCGATGTCTTAAATTATATTGCTTTATGTAATGGTCACTTCTTAGAAGTCCATGTGCTTTATTAAAACATGCTTTACCAAAAAATTATGAGATGAATTCTTAATTTTATGAATCTATGCTTTTAGGGCCGGAGATATATATGCGGCAATTCGGGATTGCTATACGGCCATAAACCTAGATCCACATCACGTGAAGTCGCATTTCCGTCTCGCCAAAGCCCTAATGGAGTTGAAGAAAGCCCGGGAAGCTCACGAGTGCCTTTTATACTTTAAGGACAAATTTCCAAAGTACACCAATGCGCATGCGGTCTGGCTCCTTCAAAAAGATATCAATTTAGCTATGACCAAACTAGAAGCTCCTGGTGATGAAAGTATGTAGATTTGCTATTCATTAAAAATGAACTATGATTATTCGATTCTTAAAACGAAATCAACAATCTGCTGGTAATGGATCGTGGCAGAATAGAATGCTTATCTGATAGCTGTCAATGTATCGTACCCTCATATTGATTTGTTGAAACTGTGTGAGGCATGTTTTTTTATAAACCTTTTTTTACATAGTTTGAAAAATCCACACTAAAACTAGTAGCATAACTGAAGGGTAATCTGTACTCTCTCTGTGCAGGGACTTCAAAGGTCTTATGAATAACATTAAATTTTAAAAGTATTATTTATAATATTTGTCCATGAGTGATATTAATTTGTCACCTGCATTGTTATTGTATTTAATGTCGAGTGTTACAAAGGTTTTTCGGATTATTTTTGTTTCAACCACATTTACCAGTTTTATATACATGTTTGATTTTATTTTATATGATTTATGTATGGCATAAGAAAAATAGGATTTAGATCTTGGATTAAAAACAAAAGATTAATCTTGCCTGGCCCATTCTATACGAGTACTAAAATAACCGCGTAGCTGTACCTGTCTTTAAATTTGCTAATTTATATGAGAAATTCAAAACACAACACTTTGATCTATCAGTAAGAACTCTGCATAGGAATCGGAAGATTCCGAAATCAATTCCTGTTTATTATATGAATTATATCAGACATTGGTTTTTCACTTTGAACATTTGAATTAAGATATTGGCTATGAGTATCTGTGATGTCTTTTATCGTAGAATTCACAATGGTAACAATAATATTAACCTATTAACTCATTATATTACACTGTTGATTATTTATTATCATAAAACTTTCATGCATTACAAAATAAAAAGTAAAAGATAAATTTTCAAACGAATCACAATTTCATTAATGTTTGCAAACATCTGTGTACTTCCAGTTATGAAGAAAAATCCTTACAGTTTTGAAGTATAGGTACAAGATCAGTGCACAAGCAATTATCCAACATTGGTTAAATTTTCTAATAATTAATAACAATATCTGATAAATCATTTTTTGATTCTATTGATAGATCAAGAAACAAAACATGTAAGTACCGATATAGTCTCAAGGTCTAAGCAATGTTTGAAACTGTTTTTTTTCTCAGTGGAGGCAGACGAGACGGCGTATGTTCCCGTTAGTTATCTCGAGAGGCAATTGAGACAGTCGTGCGTGGATTACGGCCACAGATATTTAGGGCATTGCAATACGACGACAGACATTAAGGAAGCCAGCTTCTTGGGGCAGGATAGCCAATTCATTGTCGCCGGGTAAGTCTTCATTGTTTGCGTTGTTGGAATGATTTTTTTTATTACTGTGAATTAAATGATCACATTTGAATGTCATACAACTTTGTTAAAATTATAGTCGTACTTCGTTTGCTGCACCACTTTACATTACATCAAATCTATCATGGATAATATTCATGAGATGAGGTTGTCCGCTGACTCTGATAACTCTGCTTATGTCTAGTTTATTAATTAGGTTATGACACACCCGGTCAGGCGGAGGCGGTGGTCCGACGTCTGCTTCTGTTGACGTCGGCACGGAATAATCACCTTTCAAGACCATTCAACAGTTAAAACACACCAGTTGACTTATTTCGGGTTGCTGTGATAACATCACAGATGTCAGATAGTGTAACTTAAAGGCGTGTGCACTGGGGGGGGTTATTGTTCCTTATATATGAAGCAATCTCCAATCATCTAAGAGTGATCTACAAGTCAGTACCACAGTTCAGTAGAGAGCAGAGACTTGAACATCGTTAGAGTTGTTATGACGACAGCATATTATAGAAGTCGCATTTAATAACCTCAGGGAACGTGCACATGGCTGTTACAAATTATTATGCCCTTAGTAGTTTTTCTTATGTGAATCAGTCTCTATTCACCTGCCGGTGATCTCTGAGTCCATTTCCGAATTTGACTGTGATCAGCAAAAACATGAACAGCTGTACTAGATCCTAGATCCCATAGGTAGCAACACCGGGAAGCTAGTAAATTATTAGAGTTAGAAGGACTTTTACTTTCACTGTTTTACGTGATAATTACAATCTTTTGCCAATTTTAGGTCAGATGACGGGTGCTTCTTTGTGTGGTCACGCAAAACAGGGAATATAGTGAAATGTATGAAAGGTGACGATTCAATAGTGAACTGCATTCAAGTGCATCCGACGATGTGCCTTATCGCTACCAGTGGAATTGAGTCAACAGTTCGTTTGTGGAGTCCTAGGCCTGAAGTGAGTTTTTAAAACTAAAATCGTTTTTTTAATAATACCACATACAGAACTAAAGTAAAAAATAAATGTGTATGTTTTGTGAACCATCTTTTTGCAGTATAATGTCAATTATCCAGGTAAGAATTAATTGATAGCTGATATTGTATTGTAAAGAACCTGAAGCAAATGAAATATCTTTGATCTGTTGATCAAAGGCATTACAAGTTTAATAATGACCCCTTATTTTATTTTATTGTTTATAACCTCCAAGATTGTCAATGACATTTGCCTGCAGAAAAAAAACTTCCCAGGAATGATACTTTCACCATTTAAATATAAATATTCTAATGATAGACAATACAATAATTAATATTGGAATCAATTACATTTCTATCAATGCCTGTTTTGTTGTCTGCCGAGTCTTCAATAGATAAATCAGCCGTAAACAAAGCAGATTTCCAAAGCAGATACCATAGAGATGACTCTTGTTGCTATGATCATTTGATGTGAGGTAACCCTTAACAGATGTGCAATCTGAGACCATCTTTGTTTTAAAAATCCAAGTGTCGATGTGGTACTTTTTAAACTGTGGAATATCTTGTAACAAAAAGAATTAGGAAACTCTACAATTTGTTTTATATTTAGTAAAAATGCCTAGCAACTGGGCTCAAATACCTTGTTGGGAAATTCACATACATATACTAAAGTAATGCTGTCATAATTTAAAAACACAGATAATGGCAGATAGCAATTCGAGCAATGAAATATTAACCGTGATTTCAACCATTATTTTTTGTGAAAACTTTTTGATCAAGATTTTTTTAATCTATATGGTGAAGCGGTAAATTTTGAATCATTTATAGGATGCGAAAGATCCGCGCGAAGTGAGCAACATCCCCGATGCGGCGCAGGCCAACCAGCAGCGGATGAGAGCCGACCCATTCGAAGCCATGCTCCTCAACATAACATACCAGGGAGGATTGGGAGGGAGAAATCGCGAGGGAGGGCCGGGGGCTCGCGCGGACAGTCCCGACGGAGCCGTGTCGTGCCGTGCCAGCTAGACTTTTATACCTATTCTATAAATACTCTTCGTCGATTTGTAAACACGTACTAAATCCTTTACCCACTGGATAATCAGTTAGTAATCAGTACTGGAAAAAACGTCTAGAAACATGCAGTCGAATAATTATTTATGTATTTGTTCTATTCTCCATTTATTATGAAATTTTATTGCCGTAGGTAAGCAATTACAATCATTGCTCTAGAGCAGGAGTGGTTGTAAAAACCGGTGTGGCGAGTGTGAGCTACAGTTTATTTTATTATCAATAATTAGTGTGGTATGGTATACAAATAGCCATTTCGTCAGCTGTCTGCAAAACTTGGCTATGTCACTTTTGGTAAATGGTGTGTAAAATATCTTTGAAAAAACAAATTTCTTCATCTGAATTTTTTTGTGTGAATAACAGTTTAATGTTTTTATCTATAGGAGTAGCAGTTTTTTTTTTTTTTTATTTCAATAATATTTTATTCACTTGAAATGTTTTTCATCGTAATTTTAAACGTTTCAAAAGCGAAAAAACTTGTTTAAAAAAAAAGCCACTTTAAACTAGCTCTGCACAGCTGACGATTAATATGCAAATACGCGAATTTCTCGATATCTCTTGATTTAATAGTTTACCTATATAGTCATTACAACAACCAGTGGATTGAACATATTCAATTCTGTGTCCTGTATATCAATTAGAAGAAGCGAAATAAATATTGATATTACTCAAGGAGCCATGAACTGCTTGCGTTTTATGGATTACCAACCAGTGGAATAGCAAAGTTATTGATTTTAATTTCATTAAAAATCAATTTCCACAAAGTTACTGCTGAATCCATCGAAATTATGCAATTTACTTGCCTGCCTTTTTACAAAGTGCTCTCTTTCGGTGTTACGAAACTGATGATTTGAATTTTCGTGAAAGAGATATTGTTGATTCTTATTTTTTTTTCTATTGGTTATAATATACTGGTGGGGGACTCACCTATGTGGTCCCCAAGACAATCCGATCCTGCTCTTAAGTTTCGTATCGTAATTAGACAAAATGGTTTTAATCAAATTTTATAATTTTTTCAATACATCAATATTTTATCAGCAAACACTGTACTAATCAATTCTACTACAATTCGAAAGAATTAAAAAATGTACTCGGTGAAATGTGCAGTGAGTCAATTTAAATATTATTGCTGTATATTTGGAAAGTTCAGAATGAAATACAAATCTCCTGCAGTCCTATTCTAAAATTTATTAGTAGCACTAATTGAGCCTAGGCACCTTCACGTCGATCGTAATTATTTTTGTATTTTCTCTATACCAGCGGTCGCCAAAGTGGTAGTCCACAGACCACTGGTTGTCTGCGAGAAAATATCGTTGGTCCACAGAGAAATGCAGACATTGTTTGCATTTTTTAATCCACAGCAAACCAATCCGGAAAAATGAGTGAATGTAAAAAATAAGTTCAATAAAAAATTAGAATTCATTCAAAATTTGAAATATCCGTGTCTTGCATATCATCAGTATAGTGGCGGAAGGCGTTAAGTCAAAAAACCTGGTTCGAAGATAATTGACTTATAAGAAAATCCTGAAATTTAAGTCTTTCTATGTAATACCTTAACCATTATTTATTAAACTAATTACTTTATAAAATTCGTTAATCATTTACGAATTCGATTCAATTACTAGTAATATTAATTATAGTTTTTTGCCTGTAATAACTGTGAACGAAATTGACTTAATTTATACTGATTTCTTCAAATTACATAAAATATACATGGAATACGGCTGAGCTTGCTATTTCAGATGATAAACTTTCCTAAAATCTATTGTACTGCATACATAACTCAAAACAGCCGATTTTCGACTTATACACTTCTGCCACTATGCCGACGATATGTAAAAAACCCACATTATTATATAAGTTAGTTTCAGCCTTAACAGACACTTCGTCTGGATTAGTCCGTTATATCGAGAATTGACTGTATAAGTCTTAAAATAAAAAACTATCCTAAAGCTGCGCACTCCGTCCCAAGCCTGAGGAGTCACTCATCGATCTTCCACCAGCAAATGTGTCTATTCACTAACATCACCGATATCTGCTATGAACCTAATATGAAATGCACCGAGTATCAGCTGTTAGATTTACTATTTGACACGACACCATTTTGAATAACTATACCCAGATAACCGGGGTCCAGATAATCAGGGTTCTAGTGTGAATTTGAAATACGTGTATATTGCATTATCGATCTAATGTTTTTTTTTAATCGAGGTAACTATTGAAATCAATAAAAGATTTGTTCTTATTCTGAGCATCCCTCGTATATAATAAGCAAATTATTGAGTGATTTGATGCCTCTGCATGAAAACGGTCATGTAATCGCACTGCGTAACTTGAGATATCGTTTCTATAATTGGAGATTGTAAATAAAAATAGGTGTTAATTGTTATTATTTGAATGGTTTGGAGTTTAGGTGATAAAATAGTGCAATTAATTTACTATGTTTGTAATACATTATGTCATCAATTTAATATTGTATTAATATGGTATTTGAAAAACTTGCAACACAGATAATATGTTGTGTATTATTATAGAGAACAATGATTTTGTAACCCTGATTGTTTATGTAATTGTTTTTCGGCAAGCCCTACGTAGAGTGCTTAGCATTTATGACAATTTCAAATAAATTTCTTTATAATATCTTGAAATGAAAGCTTCAAAGCATAATTTATATAATTAAAACATACAAAAAAAAATGAATAGCCTTTTATTTATAATAGATTTTCCAAAATAAAATGTTACATTTTAGTTGAAATGAATCAAAAAATTGTTACCAAATTTTCTCATTAATAGACGTCTCTTGTCTTAAATTCAATTGTCTGTCAATGAATTTGCAGATAGACTGCTTTACGTAAGGCAAGTCGAAATTATGATGAATTATTGAAAATTGACATGAAAATTATACCTGCTGAGAATTTTTTGTTATATTTTTTGAATTCCTTTCATTGGTTGTATTATTTTATTATTAAGTAGATTTCATCACTTAGACTCTAAACCAATGTTATTTTTGTTAAATTGAAACAATTATTTTAAACGCATTCTTCTATCACAATAATTTGCAATATTTTTAATAATTAGCATTTCAGTTTATTCTACAATTCTGTATTAGAAATTTTAACTATTTTACCCAGTGCCTCGTTCTGTAAGTGGTCATGGAGAGACTTTGTAAATGGCTGGGCACTGTCTTTGCATCAACCACGCTTGCCTCTTCTTCCAACCGGTGAGATTTGGTCTGTGCAATGTCGAGTAGTATCCATTGATTTATTCACTGGTACTAAGGGATATTAACATGAACTGGGAGGAGGCAAAGAAATTGACGGTTGACAGGGAATCTTTTGTAGTGTTCTGTGAATATAGGAAGCAGTTTTAGTGAAAGATAAATAAGAATAAGAAAAAACTTCTAAATTTACAGCCCAACATAAACTGAAAACTTTTGAATATGAATTTGAATTGTTGAGATTTTGCACATTTCCATGTATTTTGTCACTAACGACCCGGGCTTCGCCTTTCGGCATCTTCAGGCATTCGAGTACATGAATGGACTCGAATTGAATTGACTGTCCATTCGTGTACTCGAATGCCTGAATATGCTGAAAGGCGAAACCCGGGTCGTTGTGACAAAATATATGGAAATGTACAAAATCTCAATTCAAATTTCATATTGAAATTCCATCAAGCACCCTCAGTCGATGTTTTAAATTATATCTTAAATTATGACATGTGACCACCGGACAATTAGGCTGCAACTGGGAGCAAAATATAATCCATCTGGCACTGTAAAACCGGTTTTTTGACTCAAGAATCTTGAAAATCACCGGAATTATCACCCTGTCTGCTTAATAGAAACCGGTTGCGATACCATCACCGTAGAAGCCTTGGTCACCCAACTGCGCCTGATGAAAATTCACATTTCACTAATCTACAATGTATACGAGAGAGTTTTTGGGTAGTGGATACACGATTTTATTCCTAGGTCAGGAACAATATTATTGCCATGGGGTATTGATGGAAGGTAAGCTATGTCAGCCACCTCTTCTGTATGTCTGACAGGTTGGTAATTTTACTGTCAGTGCTCTGTAGCTCAGAAGAGCTATAGTAATTGGATACTAAAGATTTGTAATATGGAATGGTAGAAATAACCTTTTTTCCTCCTATTTTGATAATTTTCAATCACAATGAATCAATTTAATTAATTAAAACTGTTAAGCACATTAGTTTGAATACAATTAACCAAACTAATTAATATTTTGTGACTTTTTATATTAAATTTTAATGATTTGTTATATTTTACAGTGCATGTATTCTACACAATTTTCTTTTTAAATATTATATGTATGTATAGATTATTTGCTTAATGCTTAGGTATCACAATAATATGGGAGAAAAATTGGTTATGTGTATTGTATATCCGTAAATTTTATAACATTGTGTTTTGTTTATTAAACATAATTTTTAAGTTTCCAAATGTAATCGGAAGACTGTAATGGTTACAATGTTGTTTGACGTTGTTTTTAGGCCTAGTTTAATGTTATCCACAGAAATATATAGATGTTTAATATATCTATTATTGTGAAGTCAAATTAATAAATGAAGTGGTTGATTAAGTTAGCACATCAAAGTGTTGAAATATATAAAAGTCTTGAGATGCTGGATACGTTGTAATTACATTGTTGGGTTAATTCTATGTTTGATATATTAAACTTTTCTATCCGACAGATATTTGATACAGAGTGCTCATCAGGCCATATATACAAAAATAGTATTAGAAATTGGTTAATTTTTATCACACATAATAAAAAGTGTAACCAGATTTACCTGAGTTTGTAAAAGTAAAACATTAGTAGATTCGATTTCAAATAAATTGGTCTTTGATATTTAATATACAAGTTCGGGATTGACACAAATAAACTAACAAAAAGTTTCATTGCACTGCTATATCGTATAATATCTTCCGTTAGAGTGCAGGTATTGACTTATGTGATAAAGAAAACAATGCTCATGTACTACTGCATCGGGGTATCCTTGCGCTAGCATCACAGGTAACTGTCAAAACCCGTAAACTTTTATCGACAATTTTGTTGGTACAAAATGGTTTGAAACAAAACTAAACATTATTAAAAGATTGACACAGGTGTCGGTATGTGTACTAAAATATAAAATTGAATGTAGCATCACATTAAGATGCAATGTATGACATTAAAATCAGTACGGAATATCTCGGAACAGGCATTTAGAGCAGTACTAACGTACTAGGTATCTCGTGTTTGGCACAGAAAAGGTTAAATTGCTAAGCATTAAATAATAATAGAAAATTCAAAGTGGCATAATTGATGTGGAAAACTGCATTAGAACCCGAATATCCGTTCCTATTGAGTCATCAGGTAGTCAGTGTATAATCTAAAGGTTATAAGAAATTCATTTATTTTTAAAAATTAATATTTTTCAAAAAAATTCTGACACTCAAGCTCATAGTCAACTCTGCAATCGTCACATATTTAATAATTCCAGCTGTTTCCACATTATTAGAGGGACCTGTAATTCTTTGTCATCTGTCAAAAATTTACTGCTGTGGCGCTGCTTACAGCATATTTGATATACAGGCTTGAATGTGAGTATCTAAAAAGTTTGCCTTAGTCATTACTAATATTATGAAATAATGCCAATTCTTTGTCTTGTGTGGTATTTGTGATATTTTTTAATTCTTTTTTTATTTTATAAAATTACAGGTTGAAAGATTTATGCCCAGCAAAAAACGCACTAAAATATTGTTTTTCTCAGTGTTCTTTATAATTATCAAGACATTTTATTATTATTTGAAAATTTATTTAGAGAATGGATCACTTTAGCTGTCAATTCTTGGTGGAAAGGTATGATATTTTCAAAAATAAAACACAATTTGATTTGTACTACTTGTGTGGGTAGTACAAAACAAATTGTGTTATATTTTTTAAAAGAATGAATAATTATTATTGTGAGCACAGGTACTGGAATTTTTTTATTAACCCGTTATATGCCGGAAGGTTTTAGTATGGGCATGCACAGAGGGCCGCGATTTTCTTTGAAAAATTAAAACCTAACAAATATATATTTTTTGGCAATAAATTAATATAGTATATCGGATAGACTTGCCAAATAAATGCACGATTTGTCATCTGCGTCGCCATTTTTTATACGTTGGATAGTAAAAATAGGTGTCAAGGTGGACCGTGTATATACGGTCATTTTCTATTGCCGGCACTGCGCTCACGGAATATTAGACCGTATAAATACGGTTGTGGCACTTAAACGGTTATGTATGACCATAAAAGAATCTTAACAAATGTAATAAAATATTTTTCATTCTTTGTGATATGAAAAATATAAAATTAGTAGTCGAGAGCTTCTTCTTCTTAAAATTAGAAGTCGAGAGGTTTTTGGTTTGATGACATATGTATTACAAAATGCAATTTTTTGTAAAAATATTTGTTGAAACAAAGACTGTGAATTAGATGAAATATTTTTCTTTTGCTCGATTTTCATTGTTATTAATTTGACAGTTCCCTCAAATTCAAAGGAGATGTATTTGTGATGAAATATTTCAGTTAATGAAACAGGACCATGTGTCTTTAAAAATACAGCTTATTGAATATATCCTACTTTCACAGCTTTAATTTTATAGATGTTTCATTAGTTATCTCATAAATGTACCGCTAACTATGCAAGTGTATAGTGGTTAATGCTTCATTGCAATTCGAGGCTTGAATCTCTTAGTAAAATACTTCATTATAAGTTCACTCTGTTTTAGGGTTGTAAAGCCATGGCAGGTGACAGTGTATGTAATTTTGAAACCAGTTTTAAATCAAATATTTCAGAATATTTAGTTCTCGTTCCACATATTTGGATCTCTGATTTAGTATTTTAATCATAACTTGTTAATATACAGTGAAACCCCGAATTAAAGTGCCCGGAATTCATTTCAATACTAGTGTAGTGGAATTTCTGCATTCTTGTTCTATGGTAGTACACACATTTAATACCCACTTATATATATTTTTATTTCCCGCAATTCGCGGTTGAAATATTCAATGTTCAATTAAAATTAAATTCACATTATTAATATGTATGTATCGAACCGATGCATTACTGGCGAGCGTAATATAGGCTGAAATTGTATTTATATTTTCATATAATATGTATACAATTAGACATGTTATATAGAATTGCATTTATCTTCAATTTGCTTGGAGGTGCTACAGCTACACAGTGTATATGGACGAACCGCCACTGCATAGTAAGGTAAATTGAGGGCCTTTAAAACTATTTTACTCGCTTGATGTCGTACACAACCAAATCTTCAAACCAATTTATTGAATCGAAAGAGAAATTTAAACAATCCAAAAATTTGAGTTTTTCAATCAAAACAACTGTATTGTGAAAACAAAAAACTATGCCATATCTACGTTTTTCCTCTATTTTCATTGGTCCCTACAAAAACGTAAGGTTTCACTGCAGTTGATTGAAATTTTTGAATTTGTTAATCTTTTCAGCATATAAATTTAATGTAGAAACATTAATCATTTTTGCCGTCCTTCACCTTTTACAATCTCTTCATCAAAATAGTGATTGATCAAAGGTATTTTATCGTTTATTTAAAATTAAAATAACCTTTTACAGTCGGATATTGTATTAATTTTTATAATCTTCTTGAAAATGAATTCTAATGAAATGTAGGCTCCAGAATCATTGATCATCATGGGTGTGTCACAAACCTTGGATGACTTGATGTGTTGTGTACTATTTTTCATCAAATATGGTCACTAAGATTAATCATTTTTTTTGCTTTGAGCATGAACATGTGCTAGCGAATAGACTATGTGCTGGGATGGTCATTTAAACATGCCACAAATTAATGAAAATCTAATTTAGTGGTCTATTAATGTTATTGTAATGTAAAAATGTCCTTTTTAAAAGTTAGTTTTTATTTAACATTTTTCATTATAATCGCCCTTGTTTTTTTACATAAATAATGTGTATTCATTTAAATATATAGTGTTGGTAGTATTTTACTGAAACAAATAATATTTTATATTTGGTATTATTTTTCCAAAGTTCACTTGTCCTCGCAAGTACTCTGGATAATGATAAAAATTTGGGCATTATAACTATTATGATTTTTGATGTAAAATTAAAGGTGCCACACGTGTTCCTCCATCGGCATACTAATTATCATAGAAAAAAATTATAAGTAGACATTGATTCTAATTATTTACTTATATTTTAAATGATGACGAATTTCAGAGTGCGTCAACATACAAAATACACTCTTTCTCAAATTTGTTGGCTGTGGAACACCAGACAATTTATCCATCTCATAATTTAAAATATTTTTACTACTAAGTATGGTTGGATTTGACCACCTTAGCGTGAATTTTTATAGAAGTGTAGCACTCGGAATTTATTTTTGTAAAATTTTTGGTTCTAATCAAATCTTCATTGAGTATTAACTCCAGATAATCAAGTACACTTTAAGACATAAATATACTCAATTGTCTGTAATGGATTTAATCAACTTTGGTTTTAACTGTAACATGGAAAAAGTATTTTTTACCCATAGTAACATTATTAGTATATATGTTTGATCTGCACTGATCTGATTAATTCAGATCTAGGTAGTCTCGTTATTTGCCATCAACATAATATTTGAAAAGCAATGTGGATTGATTTAGCTACCAAGGTGGATATGACTGTTTTTGAAATTCTAGAGTTGGAGAACGGACCTGATTAAAATATATATTTAATTTGTAAAATTTTCATTTTAATATATTTTTAAAATATATTGTTGTGTTAGCTAATACTATTTTTAAATTTCTGATTTTTTTTTTGACGTCAATGTAAATAAAGTTTTATCGTAAATCTTATGTACCGCCTTTTGTTTTTCTGACTCAATAGTTTTATCGACTTCTAATAAAAAAAATATGATAAACTTAAATTTAGTAACAAATACAGGTTTTGTTTTTTTTTCATGTAAGTATAAAATGTATTATTTAAAAAAAAAATATAGTCGATTTTGACATCTGACTGACCCCTGTCACACAGTGGCGTAGCTACATCATCGTAAGGTACAATAGTTCACTGCTTTCGGGCAAAGATAAAGAAAGATGATTCCTTATATGTATCTCTGTTATATAAATCTGATCATTCAACAGACAACATTGATAATACTGTTTTAATTGACGGTGAAATTATTATGTTCAATCAAAAATAACCATAACCATGGTTGAAAATGAAATTGAGATAACAAAAACATTATAATAATGAAAAATATCTTTTAAATCAAAGAATCTCAAATGTATACTAGTTTTCTCATCGCAATTACCTCAACATATTTAAATATCTAAAATCCTTATAATTTATAACGATATCTGTACAAGCGACAAGCTATGTTGTTTTTATTTTATTTTTCTAAAATTATCCTCAAAAATATATGTTAATTTGAGCTTACTATGTACACACACTACTTCAAACTTGTCAATACAAGGTTGACGTGAAAACGTAATGTCTCAGGTTCGTTTTCAAAATTTATCATTAAGGAAAAAGTATACAGAAAAACGGAAATCTAAGAATAGGGGTTTCTCTACAAAATTTACAGTAAGTACTACTCCCAATATCTTATTATTCGAATCAGAATACAGAATCTTATTATTCGTCGACAATAATTATTTCATAATCAAAACAATACGAGGGACATGAAAATAATGAATTTATTATTGCAGTAGGACTCGAAACGAAAGCAACATCCTGATATTAAATCATTTCACTTAATACGGTAAAAAAACAGTTTTTTCTACCTCCTGAAAAATTTACTAAATTTCAGATAGATATTTTTGTCAGATCAACGTCGATATTCTTATTTTGCGCTTCGAAACGTTTAAAAGGTTACTTTATTGTTTTTATAATTTTAATGTTTTGTTTGTAGATTTCAGTTAGTTAGCAGGTTTCATGCTGCCATTCGACAGTCTTCATCTCCTGTGTACGAAAATTCATATTTTATAAATTCGTCGCAATATTTTCTCTTTTTAGCTCTCTGAAAAACAGACGCCATTATTGATTTATATTTCTCATACCCCTAGTCATCAAGCGCGTACCCCGGCTTGGGAATCGCTGTTGTATACGATCGACGCAAAACGCTTCAAGATCTTCTGGTCCAGCGGTCACCAACTGGTGGTCCACGAAGTTTTCTTTATTTATTGTAAATTTAAAAAAATTGAAATGCATGGCATTACACAAACGTGACAACAGTAACAATAATAACTACAAAATGCAAAAAATAATACTAATAAAAACAATAACGAAAATAAAGACATTTTTTTTAAATTATAAAATACAAAAAAAAAAGTTGTAACGTCATTAAAGCCAAGAACAGATAAACTTATTTAAAACATGAAACAAAAAACCTATTATTTTTGTATAGTTAAGCAAATGTAAATACAATTTAATAATAAAACACGTAAATTTTATTTTCATTATTTTATATAATATGGTTGAACCTTTTTTTAAACAGTAATACATCGGTGATCCACAGGATCCAAAATTATGAGTTTAGTGATCTGTGAGGTTCAAAAGGTTGACGACCGCTTCTTTACTTACACCACTGAGCTCAATTCCGTAATACCACCTAGTTGTAAAGGAATTCTACCAAGCTACAAATTACAAGACATTCAAAGAGATCACGGCGTCCTATGGAAAGCGAATGAAGCTCAATATCTAAAAACTCTTTCATAACTATTTTTTGTTATTAATTAATTATTTAACTTCCTGCACATTAGAGTTTCCTCCCACCCATCCGATCCTAAAAACAGGGCGTAGCAAAAGCGATTAGCTTACTACTATTCCCGTCCTTCTATCCCTACTCTCTTAGAAAAAGAGAGGTGGAGCAACTGAGTAACAAGCAGTTCTTGTAGAAAAACTTCTGTTGAGATACCTCCATAAGGTCGTTTCCATTCCAAAATTGTATATCTACAAAATCCCAACTTTTCAAGGGGGTGTACAAACAGTTTAAAAATAACTTTATCAAATTGAAACAAAAACAGAAAGCACGTAATTAATATTAAATATATTATACCTACCTACTTAAAAATAATTTATTGTCAGTTGTGTTATTTTTCATGCACTTAATGGTGATTTTTACAGCATTAATAATACAAAAAATTGAAAATGCAATGGATATGATGACGATATTATCCACATTGGGAGTGAACATGGTTTAAAAAAGGTATTTTTATATTTATAGCAATTTTAGAAAAAATACTATTTCTTCACAAATGAGCTGAACACGCGGGATAATGTCGCTAAATTTGGACAGGGCATAAAGTGTTAAGAAACCCCTTTCTTTCAGTATTAAAAATGTAGAAACATTATTTTACTACTCGTTTATTTCATTATCTGTACATTTGGTTAGTAAATAATAATTTTGTTACGCTTTTCTAGCTATCAACCTGTTTAAAGTAACTTTACGAACCAAACAAAAAATGTTTGTCGTGTTAAATAAAGTAAATAGTATTTTTAAAGAAAGTAAAACTATTCTTACGTAGAGCAATACGCTTTTACTCGGATTTTGCGGACTCGGCGTTGATTGCACTGAACAGTGTTTTCAAGTTACGAGGCATTTGGCAAAATAGTAGTTTTCATTTTGGCCCCGCGTGGCAACGCGGCCGGTCGTTATCGACAGTTCTCATATTTTAATTACAGCGTAAACATACAAAACGAGATCTACTTTTTAATAATAAGTTCTATTAGAAGTGCTTGAAAATGGATTCCGACCACGCACTTGAAGAGATGATGGGAAAATTGGGTAAGCATTTATTGCAATTATATTGTTTACACAATATTTAACCTTGCTTTTATTATTATTGAATGATTTTTTGAAACTATAAATAAGGATTTTAAAATAAACGTAACTTATTTTACAAAAATTTACAAATATTTATTATTACTGCATGAAAGCATGTGTCAAAATTCACGCGCGTGTATTTCGTTTTCTATTTTTGAATATGTTTAATCAACAGGTATTTATGGAGAAAAAAATATTGTTTATGATTTTTTCGTAAAAAATTAAGATTATTAAAAAAAAACTACAATTGCTTTACAATGCTAGAAAACATATTGCAATAATATGCATTGCAACGTGGTTTATGTGCAATATCACTTTCAATTTCTTATTCGAGGTAAACGTGCACTAATAGGTATGTGTTTATTTATACTTACTATACATATACAAAACAATTTTTTGTGCATTGTATGTATCATCTGGTATGTCCGTCAGCTGTGATTTGAAAAAGTATATTTATGTAATAAAGTTAACTTATCGAATTTTACCGCCAATATTAAATATTTGACAGTTCTTATCAAGTTTGTCCTCCATATCAAACGTTATATTAATTTAAGATAAAACGAAATGAATTGTGATTCGATATCTAGAAGTTCAATTTACGTCTATAAATTTCACTTTACTATCTCCGGTTTCTATGGATACATGCGTCGATTTTATATCAAGTGGGGTAACTACGATTCGGTGGCATCCCTGTGCAAGGATTTCGTGCGTCAATAACCAATTACAATTATTGTGTGATAGTTATATTAATATTTAATAGTTAAAAAAATATATATTTATCAATACAATATCATGAGGGTGAAATTGTACATGGATTTTTCACATCATGCTGCTCTTGTTCTTAAGTAGAACTAAAAGAGTAGCACGTTGCAAAGCATATTTACCCAAAATACAATCTCAATTGACGTTACCAGCTGCTGAATGTTATATTCTTGTTCGTATCGTTGTGGTCGACAAATAACTAAATACGAATTTATGCGATGGATAGGTCCGTGTTATTTGATAATACGCGTAAATTTGGGGAATACTTTCAGGATACCTTTAAACAAAAAAAATGTGGCATTTTGTCTATTGTAAGTTATGAGATTAAAATAAAAATAGTTTTACCGCTTTTTTTTATTATAATGAATAAGAGAAACATAACAATGATGACTCTTTTGATGAAAGTATTTTGGTAAATATGCTTTACAACATGCAAATTTTGTCAACCCGAAAATTTACTAAATGCCGCTAATAACAAGCAGTTCTGCAGGAAATTTAATTACGAATAGGAAAATTCCAAATTATCATTCATGGGAATCAGGGAAACGATAGTTTACGCGAAATACTAATAAAAATATTTGTACGAAAAGTCACCGTAGTATTTATTTTAAAAATAAAACAATTCGTTTTGTACAACTTGTTCCATGGGCACACACACACAGGGGGGCAGTCCTGTAGGTTTGGACCACCCCTAGGGTTTAAAAATATTTTTATTTTGTCTATCACTTCCCTTTGCCAAACGTAATACGTACATTTACTTATTTTATGACTTCTTGGAATGAAACGGTCACCGTTCTATTGTTTAATCTATACCAAACGGTCAAAATATTGTGGTTTTGTTAAGTTTTCATTGATTTTTGGTGCTGAATACTGTTTATTTGACAATGTTGCAAATCTCTTAAGGCCCTCTGTCTCAAGAGTTTTGTGGGTTCCCAAACCATGGGTTACGACACCCAAACCATTCTGTGAACAGCGAAGGGTTTTATGTGTACAGTAAACTTCATTTTTTTTTTATTATAATCTATTAAAAATTTCAGCCTACTTATCTAAGGCACACTTACCTATAGTTCGTATGTGACGGTTTTTCTCATTTAAGAGTAGGCTACTTTGGTTATTGAATTTACCCATTGATTTTACGCCCACGACTTATTCCAATTCGCTTCCAATTATTCCAATTCCGCTCGCGATGAGCGAACCCAGTCCTGGTGATTATACAATTTGGAAGTATAGTATTGCCAACATTACTTGGCCGCCGCCGAATTTAGAACTAAAATTCTCACTCTAGGAGAAATTTCCTCAATTGCCATTTTATGCAAAATAAATATCTTTTTTTTAATGTTGCCAAGTTACTAGTTATTAAATACTTCTATATTTTTTATAAAGACTTTTTATGTACATTTTTAAATATTCTATAGATGCAGCCTTCACTTTGTGGAAAATCATTTTCAATATAAAATTTAAATTGATAGCGCTGTAATTGAATTTTAATACACAATTGTAATTTTCACACTTTTCATAAAAGTATATAAAAATTATTTTTAAGACAGTATTTAAAATTTCCATTCAATTTATTGAAGTTTTTATATTTTAATAAAAATGTATTATTTACATAAAGCATTTTCTTTTTAATTTATATCTTTAAATTTTGTTAATAAATAAATTATTTTTGTTGAATATTGCAACATTCCTAACGAAATGGTGACGCACTCACTTGCGGCCAAGTAATGTTGGTAATACTATAGTACAAAACATTTTGTGTTTTATCTTTAAAATATAAAGCCTATCCACCAAGGTTTGACAGTTAACACATTACAAGTTATCTCCATAACATTTTAAGAAGTTACATTTGACATATTTATTATGCCCAACAGAACTTTCTGGAAAAAATTGTAAAGGAAAATTTCGTTTCGTAATTCGCATAATTTATCGGTTTCATTGATTTCGATGTTTGATTTTTTGTCAATTTCCTATCCGCAATTAAATTTATTAGAGAACGACATTGTTTTTAACGGCATTAAGTATTTTTCAGGCAGAAAAAGAGTAGTATGCTGTAAACCATATTCAGCAGTATCTTTTATCGATTCTTCCAATGCCACATTTGCCTTCACTTTTCGTTCGTGATCATTATTATTGTTGTCATCATTAAGTTGTTATGCCATATTGCTCAGCCATGCTGAAATGAATCCCGATATTAAAAGTATCGCGTAAAACGCAGTTAGAGTGCATTTACTTATTTTAAATACATTTTACCTTATAAAATCATTATTAATGTACACATCGTGTTATGATTGGCAGAAATAGACCGACGTTTCTAAACCAAAGCCGGCTTCATTTCAATTGATTAGTTTACAACATCATTCCGGAGATTTCATATCATGAAAACAAACCTTATAATGTTCCCTGTATCTACATTTTATGATTTTTTTCAATTAAGAATAAAATTTACATTTTTAGTGAGAAGTGATATCTTACTGAGTGGGTACTCACAAGATATTAACAAAAACATATCAATTTCATATTTGGAATACGCTATTGAAATCTCTAAGCTATCAAGGTGTTTCGTATTCTCCAATTAATTGAAATTCTCTCAAAAAAAACCACTTCTACTATATAGCAACAATACAAGCTAGTTGCCAACTTGATCTTTTACCTGAATTTGAACAGAATATTTTTGTAATGTAGTTATACAATATGAAAAAAAAACAATGTTAAAATTATGTGCAAAATACAGGTTTCTCATTTAAGTTTTGAGAGCACTTCAAAGATTCACAACGCAATTGCAAAGTAACAACTGCATTTGTATTTTCTTAAAAATTGGGACAGCGCTACTATTTTAAATCTAATTTTCCCTGTTGTTTGATGCTTACCCATATAATTGACTCCTTAGACAACAATAATGAAAAATACATATAATCACATATTTGGCACTTGATTATACGTAGGGAGTGTAGACATGTTATATATAAAACTAGTATTTATTACCCAGCTTCCCCAAGAATAGACTGCGCTAACATTTGGTAGTTGACTTTATTATGGCGTTATTTTGGTGCAATCTAATATTGAATGTTGAAAATATCAACCTGGACGTGGTTTAAAAAAAATATAGTCCACCAATTAATAATAATGTTGAATGTTAAAAATAGCACAGTTGACCTATAGATTGTCACCTAGGGTAAACAAGGTCCTATCTGCAAAAACTAAAACTGTTCAGGAGAAGCAATTTAAGATTTCAGAACATATAACCTTCTGAATGAAATACACTTATGCATCCACATACGTGAATGAAAGAAACAACCGTTTTAGAGACTGTGATTTCCTTCCGGCAGTATTTATAATTATGTATGCAGATGGAACCTTGATGCATTGTAAAATTTCATTTAGATAGAACATTTTTCTAATTTGAATTTTGATGGATTTACGGACAATTGTAAGGTATTTTAAATACAGATAGAACCGTATTTTGAATGCGAATAAAACTGCATTGTGTGAAAAAAACAGGAGATGGAACAATGTTTACCCAAGGCGACGAAATGACACCCAGAATGACATGTGAAAATGTCACGTCGCGACTATACGCTGTTAGGGAGGAGTTTTTGTGACAGACAGGTTTATACGTGTATTTTCGATTACATAGTAGAGATAAAATAATTCAATAATTCTTGGAAGGACATGTCCTCAAGGCCCGGGAGAGTGTGGCCCGTATTTGTGGTCTATTATCACTATTATCAGGCTTGACTATATCAATATTAGCAACCCACGATAACACGTGCATAAACAAATAAAATAACAATACAATTTAATACATCTTCAGCTTATTGGAAAATATTTTCCAGCTTTTATTTATAATTTATAATATAACAAAAATAAACAGTTTGAATTCTATCCAAAATCGAACGTTTCTTTATGAAACTTATTCAGTAAACTCTCCATTCTCAAGTCGCACCCATCGCCGTGTCTGGTACTCTTTCTTTTGAAAAAAGGAGCCAGAATTTGTGTTGTGGCACAATGCATGCCCATAAAACAATAAATCTTTTTCATCAAATTTTCTATTAGTCTTCAACTTCAAAATTATATATTGAATGAGTTATACATCTAAATTGGCCTTGAACTTAAAACCAATATTTTTTATCCATGGCATGTATTTGTTAATTAATATATTGTTTTTTCGTTAAAAGCACTGTTGTGAAGAGTGCCGGAAAATCAATAAATTGTCACCGCGAGATCTATCAAATTGAAAGCAGTTAATTTTTTTAATATAAAGAAGATATGCGATCAAGTCCGAAAATACAATGATTCATTATTCAAGAACTAACGTTTTAATAATCAGATAAAATATTCAAAGGTCATGTAGGCCAGACTAAACAATTAAAAGTACTTGCTGAAATTTTTCATGATATATAACGATTTATGTTACAGTTTCAACTTGGTGTTGCAATATTTATTTTTTATCTTCTATATAAACGTTAGACACTGTTTACTGTCTGTCAGTTCGAGTCCATTCTTGTGCTCGAATGCATGAAGATGCCGAAAGGCGAAACCCGGGTCGTTAGTGACAAAATACATGGAAGTGTACAAAATCTCAATAATCCAAATTTGATTGCGTAACATTCATGAGATTTATATTTACATTTTGATTAGGAATCAAATAGAATTGATTTTTGTATAATGTTAGTTAAACATGATGATTGTATTGGAGAATAATGGTGATTGATAAAAGAAAACGTTCATGGATTTGGTCATCTTTTTCAAAGAAAATCGTGTTATGAACAACAGCCTCTTCTCACCCAAATTAATGAACATTTTTATAAGCAAAACGTAAGTACTTAAGTTCGAACACCCAAGATGCATTATTATGTCAATAATTAATCCATCTTTTTCGCAATTTAAGGCAAAATATATCTTTTCAGTGCTTCAAATAGAAAATTTCACAAACCACCGGAGCGATCTTTAATTTGTATTTATAAATTCAATTATATCTATTATAATACAATATTACAATCAATTATTAAGCTGTGAAATTTCAATGCTTGGTGAAGAGGCATTATATTTTAAAAATAAAACATAATTTCAAATTTGAATTATTGAGATTTTGTACACATCCATGTATTTTGTCACTAACTACCCGGGTTTCGCCTTTCGGCATCTTCAGGCGTTCGATCGCACGAATGAACTCGAACTGACGATGCCGAAAGGCGAAACCCGGGTCGTTAGTGAAAAAATACATGGAAGTGTACAAAATCTCAATAATTCAAATTTGATATTGAAATTCCATCAAGCACCCTCAGTCGATGTCTTAAATTATAAAACATATTTTTTTTAGTACTACATCCACATTTTTATAATGATCATCACGAGCATTTTCAACTGAGTCCGACCGAGTCCTGTATTTCTGTGAATATGAAATAACATATCTATGGTATTTTTGCCAATTGATTTGGCCAATACTCAAAATTGAAATTGTTCAGGAGAGAGTAAAAACTGCTTTCATCGACAACCTTATATTTGACAGAGACCTGCTCTATCGTCTTTAAAATGAGATCCAATCTCCAAAGATTAAGTCATTTTCGTATTTTTGAGAGTTCCATCAATTGGCCAAAAATCGTCAGTATGTATTTTACGCGTGAGTCTAGATTTTGGTCTACTATGATTGTATCTCGATTTTATTGACTGCACAAATATGCATTTTCTAATATGTTTGTAATTTTCTGTGTTTTGACGTTTGATTTTTGAAATAGAGAAATCATTGTGTATTGTCTATTCCCACAGATAGCACGATCTTGTGTGGTATCATTTTTCAACACTCGTGAATAATATAATAAAAATTCTTTATGACATAAATGGAACACGGTTTATGGCTGATGAATGTTATGTTATAATATTTATCATTATGGCTCGATAATTCTTTCTTTGATTGTTCTTGTCTTTGTTCTATTTGATCACTGTATTAAAAATAATACCATAACAGCTATCTCATCAATACTTCTGCAGTTCAGATTTCTTACTGGGCGAAATGGGCAATAAAACAAAATTAAACGTCTTATAGGAATTCGGCCTGGGAATCAACGAACTTAAACCGGTTTCAAGTACACATCTACAAACATGTAATGATGCTTGGGCTTTGCAGATTGAAAGGTGAAGGGCTGGAATGAAATGGAGATCAAAAAAATACATATATAACAACTAATATTGGTATCCAATATAACATTGTTGTTCTGTTGTGGGCTTATATTAACACTTCGAGTAGTACGATTTGTATATTGTGTCATAGACTTATTTTCCCAATAAAGGTTAAAGCACTATTAACAAATCAGTATTTAAAATTAATTCGAATATCAATGTAATTCCTAGACTTGGTGATAATATTTTTTCTTAATTTGTCTTGTACAAAAACGATATAAACTATTTACTAACTGTCAGATCATTTTCATCCGTGTACTCGAATGCCAGAAGTTGCCGAAAGACGAAACCCGGGTCGTCAGGGACGAAACCAGGGAAATTTACAAAATTTGATCGATTCAAAATTTTTTATAGATTTCTATTCGAAGGTATGAATATTTTTGAGGTCTAAAACTCCCTCCCACCCATCTGATCTTAAAAACGGCGTAGCGAGAGCGATTAGTTAACCACTAGCCCTGCCTTTCTATTCCTGCACTCTTTGAAAAAAGAGAGGTTGAGCAACTGAGTAACAAGCAGTTCTCATAGAAAAACTCCGTTGAGATACCTCCATTAGGCGGTCATAGGCATTGACAGTGGGGATATGTTAATAACGATAAGTTTGAGACCCAAATTATTTTTCACCCGGCCTTTATTTTGAATATGTACACATTTCATTTACTATTCTACTGGATATCAAAGTTGTAAAATGTCCAACATTTTGGAATGGAAATACTTATAAATAATTGTTCATACACAAAAAAATGCAACTGTTTTTAGTGCACCGACGGTTAAAAATGTTTTTATTATCCATAGTACGTATGAATCAGGTGCCCAATTTAGATGTCTCTCGATTTTTTTAAATCCAATGTTGACCAGTTGTGATGCCGTGTGTGACGTTTTGACGTCTGCATTTGCCGCCAAATTTTGACGGGTTGATTGAGAATTGATTATAATTAACACCAAATTCTTTACGTGGTTAGTCTAGCAACTCTGCTTCATATTGTATTGTCGCCATCTTATTCAAATTATAAATATGTCAGCTGAACGTTTATCAATATACCTATCCAGCACTATAATTTACTATCGAATAATAACACTTTCGATGCATTCCTATTTATATTCTACTAATGCTATGAAATCTAAACGTCAGATTTGAAGTTCGAACAACCCATATGAGAATAGACAATTTGAAAATGTTGGTATAGATATTTTATAGCATGTTATGTTCATCAATCATCGGAATGATAATAATTGTTATAAAGTTTCCTTGAACTTTGTGAAATTAACACTCTTGATTGATAAAGGTCGTTGGATCAATTGCATAATCTATCTTTATGTGACAATTACTAGTAAATGCTTTCTTTAAGCCATGATAAAATTTGTATTAGAATGGCCGGATATAATATATTCCATTTTCAAGTGTAATTTATTTTATTGAAAATGTTATTGTCTTCATTTGAAGATACGAATTTAAAATTGCAATTAATTGTATAAAGCAGTGCTACGTAACCATAAAGTACTCATAAATATTTCGCGGCACACTTCAAGCCAAAATATGTAAATTGAATAAACAAAACTAACAATTTAATCGGTAATAAATTTTTTAATATATATTTGTTTGGCTAAATCCAAAATAAACTTTCCATTTTGTCACCCAGGGCGGTCTTTGAGTTTGTCGCTACCCCCACTTTTCCTCCAAAATTTTTTTTGACCATGTAAATATAATTTCTTGAAAAATATGTAGTATATTTTTTTCCCATGTTCGTTCCCAATGTGGAGCATATGGTCTCCTAATGGAGGTATCTTAACAGAATTTTTCTACGAGAACTGCTTGTTACTCAGTTACTCAACCTCTCTTTTTTTTCGAAGAAAGTAGGGATAGAAGGATAGGGCCGGGACAGAACTAGTGGTTAGCTAATCGCTCTCGCTACGCCCCGTGAGGATGGGATGGTTGGGAGGGAGGACTCAGACTACGAACAGAAATCAATAAATCGATTGAAAAATCAATCTATGAAAACCGTTCGCACCGGGAATTAAACCCGAGACATCCGTAACCGTAGCCAGCAACGCTATCAACTGCGCCACGGACGCCGACAAGTATATTTTTACAATCGTGATTAATTTTATATTTAATATTATTATAGAAAAACGAAATTATTATTTAGATATAAATATATTGTACATAGAAACGAGAATAATTTAAAAGGAGATTTTAGCAACCGAGCGTTTTAATTTTTTTTCTGATACATATAAAAATACTGGATTTTTTCTGATTCTGGACGCCCTGCGCCGCGGCACACCTGGGTCGTCTCGCGGCGCACCGGTGTGTGGTTGCGGAGCACTGTTGTAAAGGACAATGGTTTTTAACTATGTCCCATTAAATGCATCGCTTGAATTTATCAATTATTATAATTATAGCCATCTAATTTTTTCAGTCATTTAACTGGCCATATAATAATAATTGCTTCAACCATAGTATTCAATGCTTCACGGTTGCAAATTTTCTTTTAAGTTTATGATCCTTATTTTCAAGTTCTTTTATAATAATAATTGTTATATCTTCAACTCCTGTCTGGTAGAATGTTCGCGAACTTTTAAATTTTTGTGTCATTGGTTAAATTATTTTGAAGTTAATAACGTACGTAGGATATATTTATATAATGTATGCCAACACCGTCGATATATATATTTTTTAATTCAATTAATTTCTACATCATTAAAGTGGTTTATTAAGGTTATCTTATGAGTGATATATTATGACGTATTTAAAAAAGATAATATCGTCTTTCTTTAAAATACTGTTCATTTTAATATATACCTAGTATATTATTGATATGTTGACATACAGATTTCACACTATCGCATGTATAGCATTCGGAATTTCGTTGATATAATATTATTTGTTTTAAATAAGAAAACACAATTCATTTGTACTACTTCCACATATTTATATTGATCAGGACCGGTTTCGCTCATCGGGAGCATTATCAACTGATAAAAATACAAACATAACAGGCTTATTTATGTAAAATTGAGTGTAAAAATGAAGGTATATAAAACTGATGGTTCATGAACTAAGACAAGAAAATACTGATTAGCAAACAAATTATACATAAATCAAATAAGAGTCTACAATTAAAATGTTATGGACCTCTTGCAAATCAATAAATACTAATCTGAAATCACAAATATAGCTACATTAAAAGTCCATTTAGCTGAAAAAAGTTTTTTAATGACATTACTAATGTAATATGCAATAATGAATCAGGAAAATTATAAGAAAAAATTAGTGAACCATTTGAAAATAATCAAATATAAAGTATGTAATTAATATTAACAATAAACAGCCATCTTAAGTGGAGAAAGCAGAGCAGCTATGAGTATCCATTAAATTTTTAATATCTGAAAAACAAAAATTACAGAGACAGAATCAATTCTTACAATTTAAAAATAAACTTACAGGTATAATACAACCTTCATATCCAAGAAAACTTGTCCGATGAAGAGGTAGACCCAACCCACTCAATTCCAATCAAAGAAGATATTATATTAGTTACAATGAGGACATACAAATCATTGATGAGATATAAGACGAAGCCTTCAAATCAAATTATTGTTTTATTTAATGAATCTAATTGTTTGTTATAAACAAATTTGCGTTATTATTAGAATAAAAAAAAATGAAATTCTCAAAACTAATCTACGTTTTTTCTCTATATACATTTTTTCAATACTGCCAAAAGCATTAAATTGGGGTTTAACTGTTTAAAAAATTCAGAAATGCGATGATAATAAAATTGAAGTGACTTTTCAAATGAACTCGTACCCAATTTACTGCTCAACCGTTATTACTTTCACATATTTTATTCTTTAATTTCATTTAATCGATCACCCAAATATTTAATTAACATCGATTTACTCAAGACGATGTAACTTATGACAGTGCTGTGACAATACCTTCTGGTTGTGGAAATGTCTGGTAGCAAAAATTCTATAAGACCTATCGCCTGAAAATCAGACTTTATGTCTATTTTTTGTGAGCAACATTTTCAAGAATGATGAATTCACTAAGAATTGCATCCACTTCTATCGAACCAGAAATTGATGAATCTTATGTCACCCACCATTTTTTAATTTCAGAATAAAAAAATGTGAAAAAAAATAATCTTAATTATTCATAATTGTGTTTTATATAGTTTTTATTTCGACTGTTCAGTTCATTACCCATCTCCAAATAACCCATATTGAGATAATGGGAAAAGCAATATTAAAATGGTCACCATAAATTAAATATTACCGATTTGTACCCGAATTTTATACGTTTTATAAACAGGTGTTGAACAATTAAGTACTTCCGAGTACAGTCAGTGAAAGGATATTTCTAAATATCTCACTAATTGTTCAGATCGTTATCTGCCTTAGTGTTTTTTTGGTGGCATTTTTGAGTTATCCGAGTATTGAATGACATAGAGCAAATTTTACATAGAAATGCATATTTATGAAATTTTAAATAAATTTTATCTAAATTTTATCTAAAATTTCATTTATTTGAGTTGTCTGACTAATGAACTGGACGATCGATGTGGCCCAAAACAATTACTTGGCAATCAATATAGCCCGAGATAACCAAAAGTTTGGACGCCCATGCATTAAATGGTTCGTAACACATATCCATTGTGTCAATTGTATTAATATTGTGTTGTGATCATGAAGATATATCGCCAGTTGATTGATGTGCTAGCTAAACTATTATTATTCATTCTTCAACACTTCAAAATAAACATAACTTGCGTTCACAATATCCCAACACATCTCATGGCATCGTTTTCTATTAAGTGTTATACATATCGGGTGTCATTATGCAATAAATTCATTGACGTCTTAATATATTAACTAGGCTTTGTCATAATTACCGCTCATTGATAGCAGTATCTTTAACTTCTCCATGTTGTACATTGAACATTTTAAGTACGCTGCCATTTAGGGTCGTAGATCTAGACCAGTGGTCCCCGAAGTGGTTCCTACGGACCTCCAGAGATCCTTGTGACCTCTGTGGCAAATTATAAATAATTTGGGGGTCCGCAAAAGGCTTAATATATTTTTTTACTGGTGACACATTTTCATTATTATGAATGTTGAAATAAACAGCAATAAATAAATTGGCAGCGATTTGTTGGGTGTTGGACCCTTTTGCAACCAAACCCACAAATTCAGATGAATCCATACTAATACAGGAGCAATTTAATGTATTATCCACAAATAGAGGTCTGCACGGGCCGAAATTTGATGAAATTACCCGGCCCGAGCCCGTTCAATTCAGGCCCGAGCCCGAGTCTTAATATCACACCTGTTACCCGAGCCCGATCCGAAGCCTAAATTTATATATCTCGGCCCGAAAAAAACCCGATTTAAAATAAAATTCAGTAGCATAAAATTGACTGTAATTTAACACACTTAACGTACCTACCCAACTTTTTCACATGTAGAAAAATCTATTATTTCACGAAATGATTTCCACACATCACCACAGTCACCACTTTTTAACATTTTCTTTATATCGTTGAAACTCATTTTTGACGAATCTGTTGTATTTTTTTATAATGAATTTTTCGGCACATGACACAGTCGATTATCTAAAACGAATAGATTTTATTCAGAACTTTATTCATTAACGAACTATTTAAACCAACTGTCCGTGATGCTTAAATAAGTAAAGCATTGTTTTACGGATCAATAACAATTGTATGAGTTTTCAGTTTCAGATTACCAAAATATAAAATGATGTCTCCACACTTATCAAATAAAAGACTCTATTGTGTCCAATGATATTCAAAACGTAATAAATTATTTTTGCTATGAGCAGTATTTAGTTATCAAGAGTACTCATGATCCGAACATAGTCCGACATATATTTCTGAAGAACAAATCCCTTACCTGGGCCCGGCCCGAGCCCGAATAACAATTGTCTCTACCCGCCCGTACCCGGCCCACAGGCCGGGCTGGGTAGAGGCCCACGGGCCAAGCCCGGGTCCGTGAAGACCTCTATCCACAAATGACGAGCGGAAACCAATGTTTGAACAAAGATAGGTACCACAAATTCTAGTCACAAAAACAGCTACCAATTTTATATCCTGCATTATGGGTTAGTGTACAGAAGCTGTTGATTGCTGTCCCGTCTTCCTATTTAGTTCAACGTGTATTTGTTGCAGTTCTGAACCTCATCATACTTTAAATATCGAAAAAAATATTTTTATTTTGTTTTTACAAGACATCAAAATTTAAGTTATAATTTGTCTGTTATTCAGCTATGTAGAGTTATTTTACTTGGGGGTTCATAGTTAGGTTTTTGCTATAAGAAGGAGTCCATGGGCATAATAAGTTTGGGAACCACTGCTCTAGATATTCCGTTAGTTATGTTTAGTTCTCGGTCGAAGAATTGGAAAAACATTTTATTTAATACTATTCTGAAACGGTTGGAAAGGGCAGTAGAAAATTTTGGTGAATGGATGAAACCGTATAGGAAAAACGCGGACATTTTTTCGTGTTCACTTTTTTCCGTGTTCGGTTTTTTCCGGTTCGCTTTTTTCCGTCCGCTTTTTCCTGTACGGTTTTTTCCTTTTTGGTTTTATCCTTGAAACAAAATTTTGAATTAGGACAACAATTTATTCGTTTCTGACTTTAATACCCTGCATCATTCGGAATTTATATCATTATTTTTCCTTCCTCGACTTAGAGAATAACGTAGTACTATAATAAATTGTAAATTCGTCAGGATTTTTCAAGCACAATTCACGGTGTAAATTATGACACCACGCCTCATATTTTGAAAGCTTGTGTGACTGATAGATACAAGTAGCTTCTATTTTAACCAAAGGCTAGGTATCTTAAGATTATCTTTGTAAATGTTGTTATAAAAAGAAAAATATGACTCGACACTCCTTCAGTGTGTCATTCATTGGTGTCTGTTTACTAGTCTGTGCATTTGATCTTAAAAAAGTTAGAGGTATCTATTTCTTAAATCAGTTGATCAGTTGATAATGCTCGTGATGAGCGAAACCGGTCCTGATCATTATAAATATGTGGAAGTAGTACAAACAAATTGTGTTTTATTTTTTAAAATATAATGTCTTTCCACCAAGAATTGACAGTTAACTCCTTAAAAGTAATAAATGGTATCTATTTCATTGTGTCATCAATTTGTTTGAAATGATAACATACTTTCACATGCATACCCGTCTGCAGTTTCGCTGATGCCATTTTGATTGCTCTAGTCGAAACATGGCCTCTACCGATATCCTCTATCCGGTGTCTTCCTCAGACCTCATTTTCTAAATGGAGGATTATCTATTGGTGAAACATTACATAAACTTATAATGCAAAAATAATATCTATATATAACAAAAATAATATCTTAACAGTATAATACAATTCGTTCCAGAATTATTCTTTTTGCCAATCGTTTATTTTTCTTGAGGTTTGCGTAGGCTCCTTACTCCAGATCTGGGTGTCCACTTCATGATCATAGCTGATTTGAAGAAGTTTACTAATAAATGTATAGAAACCGTGTAAGGGTCGAGCTTCCGTCCCCACCCTTCGCCATTCAATCTGATAATATTCAAATTAATTAAACCCTAAATTGATATTCTATCGATCTACTGCTGTTATTTGTATGTACCCTGAGTGCATTCTTGATATACGTGAGATGCTCAATGGTTCCAAAACAGCAAAACTGTATTTTTCGATGATAAAAGATTTTTTAAATGTACAAATATACATATATTATTTTTATGGGCAGTAATTTTAAAATCAGCCCGACATTAAAACATACGATTCTTCATACCACGCTTAGATTAGCTAAAGTACATATTATGTATATTTTTTTTATCTCAGACAGCAACTGTTACAACATTAATTAAACATGTGCTCATTTAGAACGAACGGTTTTATTTATTTTGTGGTAGGTTATGTTCTATCTAATCGCTAAAAAGCAAAGACTGTCAAATCTTTTAGTTTAGTGCGCCTCCTTTATATTTGGGAACCGTATGTGTTTTGTCAATGCCGTGAATTTTTTTTACTACTGCAATAATCTATTCTACACTTTACAAGACATAATATGACACCACCCAATTGTATCCGGAAATCCTTGGCTGTAAAATACGCCCAAAACTGTCAACGATCACCTCTTACGAGCAGCAATTTGAATGTATAGCCTTGGCAAGGCACACCTAGAAGCAATTAGTAGATTCATGCATTAAATTCACTTGCTATTAATAGTATGTGAGTGTTATTCTGTCGCGAAGTCTAATTAGGAGGGTGTGCAGCCGTCCTGTTACCTCCGCCCCCGCCTGACCGGCTGTATCAAGTAATAAAATACAGTATTAGTTAATAAAATTATTCAACTGTTTTTCCTAGTATTTATTTAACATAAATGGCGAGCGTTTAGTTGCTTGGCAAGTTCAACTGTGGACATCATTGATATAATTATTGCTGCGCAGAATTTGTATGAAAAAGCGTGAGTTGGTTTATTACATTATTATCTCTGCTTGTGATTGCGACATAATACTAAGAATAAATTTTATATGTTTGTTGATGCAATAAATTAATATTTACGAATAAATAGAATACGTACAAAATATGTGGCACATAAATTTGCATAGTTATGAAGTTTGACGTATCATATTTGCTTTACAGAAGTGTGCCACATTCGTATTAATAACTAACTACAGTATATTCATGCAATGTGCTCATTTTCGTTGAATCATTCCTTCAATTCATACGCTTACTCCAATGATGACATGTATCACAAAAAGACGACAAAAAATAATCTAGATCTCGTAAATGCATTTGCTCAGTGGCGTAAGTGACAATTTTTGTGGATGAATTCGGTAGTAACTTCATTTTTAATATAAAATGAATGTTGATAACTGTGTTATTCCACTGGCTGTGTTACTAAATGTGACTCATGATTCGCCTCTTCAACTCGTTGGCACCGGGGAACGTGGAATCTGCGTCGCGGAGACTTTTGTGGAGAGGCGGGGAACGCGTATTCCACGTCTTTCGATGCAATCGACATTAATCGCTCATAATACTTATAATGTTTTGTTATTTTTTTTATTGTCTTGGCACTAAGTGATCACAAGCCATGCGTTAATAATGTACTCATTTCTTTACGGCAGCGCCGCGGCGCGTATTTTGGTCATATTTACCCAGATACGAATGTGAAGAAGCACCTTCAAACTAACTATATCGTAAGGTTATTTATTTTTAAGGTAAACAGTGATTCTAATAATCAACTTAAAAATGAAGGGATTATTTCCTTCTACTGGACATACGGAAGGACTATCCTCCATTTAGAAAAGGAAAGTTGAGGAACAGACTGGATCGAGGAAATCGGTGGCGGAGGCAATGTTTTGACTAGAGTAATCAAATCAGCGAAACTACAGACGAATAGACTGACAATATGTTATCATTTTGAGCAAATTGATTATACAATGAAATAGATACGTCTAACTTTAGAAAAACTTCATTTAAAATCGAAGCTACTTGTATCTGTCAGTCACACATAACTTTCAAAATGTGAGCCGTGGAGTCATGAAATTTACACAGTGCATTATGCTTGAAGATTCCTGACGAAGTTACTATTTTCAACGCACCACGTCATTCTCTTCACGAGGTAAACAATGATTCTTTAAAAATGAAGAGTGGTGTGGTATTACTTCGTTCTAGTGGACGTGGGGATTGAGTAAGAAACAGACGTATATTACGCGAGAGTAACGTCTAGTCTTGTCCCAATGAAAATCAAAATGTATGGTTGAGATACGATTTAAGAGAATTCGATTTTGCGAATAAAATTCGTCAAAATTGTAGTTTTTAAACTTCGGTTTAACAGATGAAATAAATGATATCGAATGTGAAAAAGGAAAAAGTCGTAACCCACACACTAAAATATAGTGTATAGCTCAACCAAAACGTGTATTAAATTGTATGAATTGTGATTATCGAAAAAAAATATTTTGAAAAGGCGGAGGGATAAATCCTTTTATCTTTCTACAGTCGATAATGTATATTGTATATTTATATATAAATATAGTTTATTGGCTCGTTTTGTGTGAGCTATACACAATATTTTTTGGTGTAGTAACATCCTTTTTTCTTTCCACAGTCGATATAAACTTTTTCTTTATAGTGACCTGCTCAATCGAGTAAAATATGTCATAGATTGTCTTTTCTTTGCAAAACTGCAATGTGCAAAATCAAAAATTTTATGAAAAATATAAAAACACGTTATTAGTATTGTTATATTTATTGAATATTAATTATGTTCGTGTTTTGTATCATTGTTTCAATTCGATCAAGTTTTTTTTAACTGTTTTTATGTTTGCATGAAAAATTTTGATTTTACAGGTATAGATGTTTGCAATGGAAAAGGAAATATGTATTATACTTTAAATGTTAATAATCCATTGTTTTACCACTATCAAGGTTTGTTTTGCTTTCAACAAAAACATATTATTTTGTAATTATTACGTGCGTATTTCGTAGTTTCAATGCCTAATTTTTATTGCACTTTTTTAACACTGGTATACTTATAAGCAGAGTAATTAAAACGACTTTCTACATTCTACATGATAGAGAATTATTGCAGTTCAGAAAGTGTGAAGATGCAGTCAAAAATTTCTCATTTGTATTTACTTATAACTCATATTGTAATAAAACATTTTGAACTTCACAGTAGAAAAATATTACATTTTCAATTGTTAAATCTCCTTCAGACAAATAATATTGATAATAACTGGGCAAACTGAAATTACGTACGTCACTGCATTTCAAATTGTAATCATATATTTTGATTGAATTCAACAATCAATAAACGAATTGAAAACGATAATTGACAGATGTGTAACGAAACATGGCTGCAGGCACCATACGAGTTTTATTTTTTGTGCAGACTATTTTTCGTTACGATAACATTTTTTTTACCAATTGAACGGTCGTATGAATCTAATAAGGCGCAAATACACATTCAGTAAGCTAAATACAGATATTTTTTGTATGCCTTCTTCTTCTTCTCTTGTTTTGGAGTCTGGGGTGAACCTTGGCCGCCCCAATCCGTCTTCTCCACTCCGTCTCCCGCCTTCCTACAATATCAAAATTAATATAATCCTATTTCAGGTCACAAAAATTGTTAAAAATGACATGAAATTCAAATTTGACGTAGTTATGCAGAAATTAGCCAGGATTAGCCAAATTAGCCAAATTGTAAGGATATCTTACAGATACATATTTTTTTGTAAGAGGTCCTTAACATTTTAATTGTGGGCTATTTTATTTGGTTATGTATAATTTCTTTGACGATAAGTGAATTCTTGTCTTAGTTAATGAACCAACTGTTAATGTTAATGAATAACTTTTCATTTTTAACATTCAATTTTATATAAATAGTCCTGTTATGTTTGAATTTTGATCAGTTGATAATGCTCGTGATGAGTGAAACCGGTCCTCATCATTATAAACATGTGGAAGTAGTACAAAGAAATTGTGTTTTATTTTTTTAAATATAATGCCTTTCCATCAAGAATTGACACCTATATAAAAATGAAAATTTGTTTGTTTGTCATCTATGCATTACTTTACCATTCATCCGATTTCAATCAAATTTTCGTGAGTTGTTGTGTGCACACCCGTGAAGGTTTCTAAAGAAAAATATTTTATATCAAGAATTCCAAAAGCACTTCAATAAACAGAACTAAAACACAAACCCTTTCTTTCTTTGAGTGGCATTGGAACGCATGCCGGGTACTCACTAGTTCTATATAAAACAGTCAGTTAGTCGGTCATCTTCTGCACTTAATAGAAATAATATTCAATTATCGCTATTATATCTATCATATAAATAATAATAACCCAGGGATACAAATTTCTTACTTTTTCATTTCATGTGGTTGCGAAAGTGCCATTAAATCAGCTTATATTGTGGATTGGCTATATTCTGTCGAACTACATTCAATTGGTACAATTTCATAAGTCAAATGCTAAATCATTACCTAGAACGGTGGTCGCCAACCAGTGGTCTGTGAGAAGTGGTCTGTGGCGTATCTCAACAGAAGTTTTTATAGGAGAACTGCTCGGCTCGGCTGCTCGACGTCTCTTTTTCGAAGAGAGTATAGATAGAAGGTTAGGGCTAGGACAGCAATAGTGGTTAGCTAGTCGCTCTCGCTACGCCCCATTTTTAGGATTGGATAGGTGGGAGGAATTTCAACATCACAAGCATCTATGCCTACGAGCAGAAAAACCAATTTATGAAACTGTCCGTACCGGGACTTGAACAACACCAACGACGTTGACCACTGCACCACGGACCCAACAAATGTACATCAAAATAATATTTCATCAATAATTATTATTAATTTTATTCGGGCATTTATGGGACATGTTTAGTTTCTGCTGATTTAGTAGTTGGACATTTTCAGCAGTAAAAGATGAAACGCTAGTACCGTCACACGATGTAAAATTAATATTTTGAAAGACATAACAGTAAATTAAATTTAGTTCGTTAATTATTGGCGTGGAGTTAGGTATTTAGCAGTCTATTGTGATTTTAGTCAGCCGGTGGACGGAATGTATTTCGAGAAAACATTTCAAAGTTTGTCGATGCAATAAGAAATAGTTGGCCCCCTTCATTTGTCGTAAACCGGCAGATGTGTTATAACCTATAATCTATGTCGACTGACGGAAAAACAGTCTAAAAATAAGCCGGACACCACTTTTAACGAATAGACGAACTATGTTAAAAAGGTGATGCAAAACCTTTATTTTGTCACGAGCGTCCAAAAATTACTATTTTGACGTTTACGTGAAGTAGTTGCAATTAATTTCGTTATAATTTAAGATGATTTATGAAATACAGGATAATTTTTAAAATAAAGGTGTGATTAGGGCTTCGAATTCATTCAACTCATTTAACAATTTAAATTGCATAATTTAAGATATCGACTGAGGGTTTTTGATGGAATTTCAATATCAAATTTAAATTGTTGAAATTACATTTCCATTACATTTGTCATGAAAATGTTCATTCGTGTGCTCAAATTCCTGAAGATGTCGAAAGGTGAAACCCGGGTCGTTAGTGACGAAATACATGTAAATGTACAACAATTCAAATTTAAATTGTTTTAGTTAAAAAATGGAAATGAATATATCGATTCTTAATGCTACAGACGGATATTCGACTTGGTTAAAGAAGATACGTGTGCTTGAATGATTTATTGTATCCAAAAAATTAACACGTTTTCCTTGAGTATTAGGATTGGTTGACAGTAGTGTTAAGTAGGTATCCGAATTCTTTTTCCTTGTACGGAAACGTATCCATCTATGAACTAATTAAAATATGTGTTAATTCTCTTTCATATCCCATAAATATTTATCGCCACAAGAACTCGAATAGGAATTGATTCACTCTAACATAACTGTCTTTATTTATTAAGCAATTTATTTATAAAATAAAACTTCTTTGAAATATAAAATATCATTCAGTCGTGCACTGTAATAGCATGTTTTCAATCAGTATATTGAGACTCCGATTGTACGTTTAAATTTGAAGATTTCCGATGCAAATTACGGAAAATAACATAAAAGTAGGTATTTCATTCTTTTAAGTGAAATCGCACGCAAATTGCGGGAAAACGGGAATTTAACGCACATAAAATATGGATCACTGAATTCCTTTAAATACCAGTAGCATTTAAACACCTCACGTGGAACTACAAACCCTACAAGCTCTCGGACCCCAGATTGAGTCAAGCTGTTCCAAAACTCATTATTGAAACACAAATAGAATAATTTTTTCTTCGGCCTCGCTAACAAATATGTAGAGAAATGAATAGACGATGAATCAGTCATCACATAGATCATATTTTTAAAACACTCACGTTTATGTGAAATAAAATTGATCCCTCAGTTAGTGTAGCTTTTTACATCTCATTTTAGAATTTAAATGGAATTTTATTTAAGAAAATGGACTAATACGGCGCAAGCTGTTTTTGAGTTTGATATATCTTCTTCTATATAAAAATCAATGTTTGTTTGTTCGTATCTTATACTTTGCCATACCGTTCATTCGATTCCAATAAAACTTTGTCGTGTTATTGCTTGCACTTGCGCGAAGGTTATAGACATAGTACAATTAATTTACAGTAGGTCTTTCTATGTATGTATATATCTAAATGAATGTTTGTTTGTCCCGTATGCGTTCCTACACTATTCATCTGATTGCAATGAAAAATCTGAAAAAATCCAAAAAGAATCAAATAGGTATAAACAGCGACATTTCAGTTCGTGTGTGATATAAAAAGTTGTGTTAATTATTAAATTCCAATTGCCGGTCTTAAATGGAAAATTTAAAGCAGAGAATGTACTGTTGCCTCGCATCCCAATGATTCCGGCAGATATGTCAGTTGAATTCAAACTTCTGCTGTTTCCGGTGCGACTCGCATTTGCAATGACCATCAACAAATCACAGGGACAATCGCTACAAGTGTTTGGACTAAATTTGGAATCCATGCTTCTCACATCGACGGCTGCATGTGGCCTGATCACACGTTGGAAAACATTATGATTTATTTGTGTACGCACCAGACGGAACAAAAAATAGTGTGTATCCAAAAGCACTTCAATAAACAGAATGAAAACACAAACACTCTCTTTCTTTAACTCGCATGTCGGGTATTCGCTAGTTATATAATAAAAACAAAAAGCATTTTCTGTTAGGTAAATATACATAAAAGTATTAACCGATCCACAAAAATAATTATTACTGTAGACCAGGGTTTTCCAAACCTTTCTTGCGATAGAACACTTCGCAAATCCTACAATTTTAACGGAACACCTTGCTTATTTTGTTTGGTATGTAATATCAATATGAAGTCAAAAACATGTTTGAATTTGCTGATTGCGTAGTAGCATATAAACCCATTCCAGGTTTTAACAACAATGATTAGCGGAACATAGTTTGTTTAACCCTGCTATAGAAGGTACCTGAATTCAATAAAATGACATTTATTGCGACCCACAGATTAATTATTAAAGCTTCCACTACTTATTTTCGATATTCACCAGTGAGAAGTTCATTATTATTTATCTCGATGTCAACTCCGGTTACAGCTCTCAATAACCAAAAAGATGTGTCAGACAGTCTGCTATGCATGTGTAGTATATTATTAGATTATTGTTTTTCATAACACGCGTTTTAGTATTATTTCTCCACAAAAAGTTCGTCAGAAGGTGCGCTTTGTGCAAGTTCGCAAGAAAATATATTCCATTTCGACTATAGAAAAGCAAACGGACGTAACACGCACAAAAAATATTGAGTATAACTCACACAAAACGTGTTAATACACTATATTTATATGTATATGATATATCGACTGTAGAAAGACAAAAAGACGAAACCTTCAGATCACTATGTATACATTTTAATACATGTGTTGTATGGGTTACGCCCTTTTGGCTTTCTAAAATCGATTTGCTTGGATCATTGCATCTACACGCAATTTTGAGTAGATACCAGATACTTCAGCCCTTATCTACTCAGTATGTCCGTGAACAATTGAGATACTGATAAATTGGCGATACTGTCAAATGGGTTGTGCATGACTGCCCTAGTAGACATCACACAGCTCACTGTAAAAATCTGTTAATAAATGTATGGTAATAGGTTTTTTAAGAAGGGTGAGGACAGGTTTTTAGCAACCCTGTTTTTTTAATTTTGTGTGTTTATAATTTTCTGAGATGTTTGTGTACTGCAGCGTGCTATAAATGCATTTAAAGTGTTAATTTGTGAGTGTCTTAAAACCAGGAATCAGGGATAAGCTGGGACGACATTTTGGTTATTTGTATTGTTATAAAAAAACGCTACGGTACCTGTTGAGCTGAGAATCCATTAACAACAGTGTTGCTGTCGCAGATACCGCCATTTAGTCAAGACATTGATGATTACCAACGAATGGTGGTTGTGCATGATCGTCTCGCGCAATCGTGAAAGTTGTCTAAATGATATTCGGGAAATACCACAGCGTGCTCGTATAACGTATCGCTTTGTTAAAATGAATTGATTGTTTTTTAGTCGCTAAAGGTCTTATACCTAGTTAACCTCTATAGAATAAAATTGAAGTGCTGGCATACCAAGTAATGTGACGAAATAAAACAGACATCCATCTGCCCTACTTTCTCACTTACCAGACATAGACTTCACTAAACACGAAGCAGGGCGACTCTTCCAAAATATTATTTTGTTCGTATAGTTTTTAGCTTAACATATTTTCGATCTGTATTTCAAATAAACATTTGTACATTATAAATTAACAAGTAACAGTCTCACCTTTCAAGTTATTGGAAGTTAATTATTTAATTTTGACAGTAGATAATACGTTCTAAATTTAAAAGTCTCCGTTAAATGCCCTGGTTTGTCTTGGCTTACAATTTTAGCCACCGTATAATTTAAGTAACCAAAAATTATTATAATAAGAAGCATTGTCATAAGACGCTCTCCGAATTTAAAGATTCAAATGAATTAAATTATCAATATTTTTCTTCAATGAATTGATATTTTTGCCTTGAATAGGGGCAAAAGTTTATCTCGTTGGTAGTAGTATTTTTATCATTTATGTGGTTATTTTTTTTTAATTCTGACGTCAGCATCATCAGATAATATATTTTTTAAATGTATTTGAGACGTCTGGGCTAAAGTCCGAGCAAAGCAATACTTTGATATATTAGAATTATTAGATAATAAATAGCACGTGGATTTGATCGATGTCTGAGACATACGTGAAAATTGTGCATATTTGACTTTGTTATAATCATTCTGTAGTTGTCTCCGTTCAATGTCACTGCGTCAAAATATAATGATTTATGTAATACGGTTTTATAATATATAATACAAAACCATGATTAAAAGCTCGGTAGCAATAGCAATTTTGAATCGTTTCAATTTTGTAAACCTCCATCTCGTCACTAGCCATCAGATCAGATATTCAAGTTGATAAGCTCGAAAAAATAGCAAACGTTCTGATGATGATGATTATTCCACAGATTTTTAGTTTTCAGGATGATTCAGACAGTCAAACACGCCAGTTGAGTCAAAGTTATCTTTATTGCAGTTAGTTAGTTCAATACACAGTTTAAGAATTTAAAATTAAGCTATTACAAATTAAACGAAGCAAAAATTAAAGAGGATAAAACAGAGCGCTGCAAGCAAATAGTTAACTTTATAGTCAGTGAGGGTGGGGCAGCCTTGACGGAAACGAATTGAATAAAACAAAAATACTTGATAGCCAGAAAAAGTCCCAACGCCTCTCTTCTTTTTTCAAGGGCTTGGAATGCGGTGGCCAAACTCGACCCTCGGTAGCTGACGCTATCGACTACCGATTCCTTCTCAGAAATTCACCAGGCTACGCGAAAGATGAGGTATACATATAGATTGCGTTCGTGATAGAAGATCAACGATGGTTTTAAAACCTTTAAAGGCGTATGGTTCACCTGACAGGATTGGGCCGTTTCAAAGTACACGGATAAATTCGAACTGACGTACAGTTTGTATATAAGAAAGATTTAAGAAAATTATCATTACTTCTAAGTCTAAATAGTTTAGCCTTGTCATCCGCTTTGAAAGAGTAGTTCAACATTTGAACCAATCAAAATTGATATTGAAATTCCATCTGCACCCTCAGTTAATATCGTAAACTAATTGGAATATTTTAGGAAGTACCAACCTGGATTAACGTAGAATACAACTTCACAATATAAATATTTAAAGATGTCCATTCTTAAGGTGTTAACTGACTATTTATAATTCAATATAAACCACTTTGATTACAGATTAGAAGTTATTAATTTATTCAAAGCTTGTTAACATTTGAAATGTCGATAATTTAATTTATTTGTAACGTGTTTTTTTTTATAAATCAATCATATATTTACTTTTAATTTGGCTTCAATTAAAAATATATCAACTTTAACAAGCGTGTTATTTCTTATATTTAGTCGTGTAAATATTTTTGTAAGATAGGAGATGCCATTTGCATTTTAAAACCATAAACAATTTATTTTACATATTCATATCCGTTTTTCTAATGGAAAAAAAGCTCTATCCGCCATGTCCGGAGCTCCCCTATTGCTTTAAAAATTTTACCGCTCTCCGTATAATTATTATATTAAAATGACAACAATGACTGCTAATGCTAATTAGCATTTTTTGTCGTATTTGTGTAAACCGGAGGTCCAGTCCGTCGCACTCGTATCCCTGCCGAGCCCTTCTATTCCTGTCATAAATAATAATATTGATGACTAGGTATAATTTAGATGTGTGTAAACTATTTCAAACAATGGAAATTATATTATTGAAATATGTAACGTTAGTCACTGGCTTACATCCGTTATTTTTTTTTCTCGGGGGGCTTATCATTTATCTGGTGGCGCTACAAACGTTTATGGCATCTACTAGGGCAGTGATGGCGAACCTTTATGAGAATTGGGTCATATTTTGTTCATAATTTTTGTTTTTAGTACACTAAGTTTAGGGTCACTAAGTCAGTGGCGTCATCTGGAAGTGGGGAGGGGAGGATGGTGAAAAACTACCATCTGTTTGAATTGTCTGGTCTCTCTTTTATGATGTAAAATTCTATGAAATTTACCAAAAATAAATCTACCTACACAAAATCAAAATATTTTTTTAATAAACTACTTTAACATGTGAAAATAAAAATTGTATCAATAATCGTATAAAATTTGTTGAAATTGTAACAATATTAATTATTGTCACCCGTAGAGGTGGGTAGTTTGATGAAAAACATTTTGATTTTGAAAATATTTTTTTATCAAACTACACACTTTTACAGGTGACAAATTAGGAAATGTTAATGTTTTGATTAATTATTCGTAGTTTTCTGGTAACGGTGTTTACCATTCTGCTTGTTATTACGATAATACAATACATTTAAGTACATATAATAAACGTATTGTCGTATAAAAAAGTCTTTTTCATCGGCTCGTGCGGTAAAAAACCTTATCTAAAAATCTAAACTTTCACCGCGAACATTCTACCCATGGATAAAAAATAATGCAATTCTCGCAGTGCAGTCTGTAAATAATAATTATTGTGTACAAGTTATTTTAATATTTTCATTTATTAAAAGCGAGATTGCATAAGATACTCACTATCAGTCATTTTATACAAATCTTACCCTATATAATTCATCGCGTGGACAATTATTTGAAGTTTACAAAAATTGACAACGAAATAAGAAGGGAAGGAAAAAGAATTGAAATATCTCGGGAACTTACCGAATCTGGATCCGAATTATTAACGTAGCTGAGGGGCCAACGGCGTCCTCTTCAGTTGCGGTGTCAACGGGCTCGAATCCCAGTACGGATACTTATCATAAATTATTTTTTCAATTGATTGATGGATTTGTGTCCGGAGGCATTTTTGTTTATTAATATTACCTACATTACAAAAATAATAAATAATTAGTTTATTGCTTTTGCGAACTAAAAAACGTAGTAAACATTGGACATTGGCAAGGAATTGCAGACAAAATCTACTTTAATACATTTAAGAAAGTGCTCGTCTAAACTCACTCACGTCCGCGATTCTTCAAAAACTAATCTGTAACATTAAGCTTGCCTTTCTCATGAATGGCGGAATTCTCATTTTGACCGAAAGAAATATGTTGCCAAGTAAGTACATTACTCTTCAAGCGTTCAAATTTTACGTGAGCATGCCTAACAGAATTCAGTTGCGTGAAGCTATTGGTAGTATCCATACGACCTCAAGTAGAGATGTTCATTTCTTTTTTAATACACCCCCTTATCTCATTTATCACTATCACCATCATCTAGATCAGGGGTTTCCAAACTACGGCCCGCTGCCCAACACCGGCTCGCGAGCACCACCGATCCGGCCCGCCATAGTTTATTTTGATTACATTGTAAAATTTACAATGTAAGTTAATCGTACAAAATAATAATAAAATGTTCATCAGTTAATTCGGATCTGTAAACATTTTTTGTATATTTCATTTTGGAGAATGTTTCTTCACGCACATAAGTAGTTCCGAAAGCAGAAAAAAAGCGACGAGCAAATTTATGCAGCTGATGTGTGCGTTGAAAACTCTTATAAATTTCAGCAACGATGCATTAAAATTCCACACTCGCACCCTGTGCCGTAGATATCTCACTCGCCGGTTAATCCCAATACGAAAGTTTGCACGTAATTTAAAACTACAATACATATGTTGGTATGATGAGCTAGCTAGGTATTGGCCTTTGGGACTTAGTAGAGAAGTCAGTGTTGAAAGCTTAGAGAACCATGATTTAAATCAAAAATTTATTTAAAAATAGTTTGTGCACGCCTTTGTCGTATCAATTTAACAATGAAAATAATATATTTTTTTTTGTTATTATTTTCTTTTCAATACTGCATCTGGATGTACGTTGTCATGCTCTGAAAACCCGTGTAAACGTTTTGAATAAAAACAGGGGCTTTTTAATCAATTTTTATCACTTTCTATCATGCCGTAAGTAGGTATATATTATTATGTATTATATTACAGTGCCTGCGTATGACTGTTTTTCCATATCAACACAGTTTTATTTTTAGTGCATTGATGTGTTTTTGCATTTGCGTTTATCAAACTTCTTTATGACGTCAGGCAACAAACCATCCAATTAAGTTTTTGATATATTTTGCTTTTGTGTTTATTTTAGTTTTTTTTAAAGCTGGGGCCCAACCAAAAATAACAAAAATATCAAGAATTTTGCCACTGCGGTTTGTATCAGTGCTTCCCAAACTGTTTCAAATCACGGATCCCCTTCCCCAAAAAAGTAATTAATTTAGTAGAATTTCAGGATTTTCGAAGAGTTTCATCACAGAAATGAGAAGCCCTTTACTGTTCCTTTCCTAGCATCATTCCTTTATCATTATAGATTTAGCGACTGAATAAAAGCAGTTGTAATAATAAGTTCTGTTGAGAGTTGAGATCAAAACACAACAAAGATCAAAGAAATACTTCTCCCCTTAGACCAGCGGTTTTCAACCTTTATGCTACAACACCTCCTCTAAAAGAGAATTTTTGTTCGGCGCCTCCCCACCTTTAATTTTTTTAATCGATATTATAATATAGACATGTTTTAAATAATAAAAACTTTATTTAAAAAAAAAACGTTATATGGAATATCAATATTCACACAGGCTTGTTCTTGAAACATGTCGTAAAACCTAGTCTTTAAAATAATTTTATATTTATTATTTATATAAAAATACAAAATTATTGATGTAAAATCCATTAAGATATTGTACATTAAAACTGTAAAAAAAATTAGGACAAGAAATTCAGCAAATTTTACCAACACAATATTAACTTTTCGCAAAAAAAAAAATATAACAAAATTATTTCTCCTTACTTTGCTCTCAACAAAATCGTCAGCAACATTATCAAAATCTATTTTATCTGCCAATTGATGTTCTGTTGAAAAAAAAATTAATCGCAAATTGCTCACTGTCGGTGTTAAATAGTATTTTTATTAATTTCAACCACAAAATGATAATTCAGCATCTTGAGACTGAATACAACATTTTTTTCTTTCTGCTTCGACATTGAGGCTTCATGATTATCCTATGATTATGTTTATTTGTTTTATTACCTACGGAATTTTCTGATCAAAAATGCTGCCTCCAAGATTATATTTTATAAGAGTATGAGTAAAATAAACATTCATTCTCTGAATTCTTACTGTTGTGTTACGATATGAAGTTTTATTTATTTGAAGATATAATGGTATGACAATTATTTTTTATTTACAAAAGCTTGGCGCCTCCCGGTTGGAAACCACTGCCTTAGGCTAAAACTAGCCGAACTGATTTTTTCATAGAACTAGCTTGACGTCCGTTAGGTTAATTTTGTTCGACAATGTTTTTAAGATAAAAGTTAAGCTTGGAATGATCTATGCTGATAACCTATTGGTCGATAATTCAGATATGACTTCAAAACGAGAACAATAAAAGTATTGTCAAAAAACGTTAGTTGTTAGTTCTACACGAAGAGTATGACTTTTTTGCCAGACCAGGAATATTATTGTTTCGTGGAATAAAGTTTGGAAACAAAATAACGACATAATAAAGTAACTTAGGTTTAACAATATATTATTTTGAATACAATATAGGTTCATTACATTCAGAAGTATGCATATAATTTTACCATTTTAGTGCGTGAAGCATGGGTAATTTTTTTTATGAAAGTCCTATTTAAGTATTCACGAATTCAATTAATGTACGTGTGGCTTCCTGTTGTGTTGGGGTCGAATCTCTTATAACTTATAATGTCATTACTATCCATGCATGAGCGATATAGAATTCAATTCAAATACAGTAATACACCATTAATCGACGTTAACTGATCCCATTAAACATCATCGATCAATGATCAATGCAATTCCGAAAAAAAAGTTTACTAAATCTATAATGATACATATATATATAAAGTATACCTCAAATTTCACTTAGATTCATTTGCCTCGGGATAATTCTCGGTGACAGTTTGGAACTAACATGAAAATAATATTTTTTTAAAACTGCCGAAAACCTCGGTTATCTTGGCGTCGAATAACGGGTAGCACTGTATTAAATATATGGTTTATTTGTATTGATAGTTATTGTCAGTTTCTTTGAGGCTTTTTTAAAAGCCATGCCAGTACCGAATGGAAAGAATATGGACTCCGATATATGATAGATAAGTTAGGTAATTGCGGTTGCTATTCCCCGATATTAGGATTGCGATTTAAAATCCATAAATATTTTTTTTAATGTCATAGGGTACTCAATAGTGTACCCTCCACCCCCCGCTAAGACTGCACACTCTACTTACAGGGTGTATTCCGCAGCGGAACAACGTTATGAGCGTTTAATTTTTTTGGCAGGAATGGCCGAGGATAAATTCATCAGGGCTCGCTTGAATCCACTCTAGTGTGCAAGACGTTAAATTATAAATTATAATGTTAAAAAAGGGGGTTAACGTTTTCAGAAATTGCATTCCAAACGTTTTCCATAAGACAATGTGAACTCTTTGAATGCCTTGTAATTTGTCAGAGATGCAACCAAGTCGGCATAATCGATTGAGTCGACAGATCCGACTGATAGTCGGATCGTCTTGAGCAATTTTCCCTGTTCATTGTCCACGTTGAACAGGGAAAATTGCTCAAGACCACGTCTGGACATTTCCAAAGGATGTGAGCAGCATCCTGAATCATATTGCCGCATCTGCATATTGAACTATCCACCAACCGGCGAAGCTGGAAGAGCTTGACAGCGAAGTTACCACGGGCAGCTATGAATTGGCTGGTCCATAAATCAGGAGTCAAAACATAAATAAATAAATAGATCTAGTTCATTCGTGTGCTCGAATGCCGGTCGTTAGTGACGAAATACATGGAAATTTACAAAATCTCCATAATTCGAAATTTAATAAATAGATGGATTGAAAAAATTCTTCAACTTGAAAAATTACGTGATTTTCTAATTACAAATAATGTTTTGACCCCATAGTGAACCGCAAGTAAATACGACATAATTTTCCCAGGCCTGTTGTAGAATGTTGATTGATTCCGTACAATAATTGTTTGACGAGTACTTATTCAAACTTCGTTATCTTAAGCTAACACTTCCCTATTAGTGCACTTTGCACAATGTGGTGAAACCGACTCCATTAAAACTATTAATTATTGGTAATTAAATAGCTACAAGACATATGACCTATTTAAAATTAATAGTCGAGCTAACGGCCAAATTAAAGTCATCTTTCCCAGAAAATAACATACAGCCGGAATACACAGACAAAGCAATTGACGAAATAAAACGAAAATTAAAATTGGAATAAACAACGACATTTTTGGCATTGCGCCGAATTGGATATTGGAATATTTTCAATGACTAAGAATTTAAATAAAAGATTGATTAAGATATAATATTATCATAAGCGAATAAAAAATGTCTGAATTTTTAATTTTATGATATGCATATCTGAAAATACTGATGCTGCTGAATTAGCGGTGATATACAAACGAGACGAGACATTATTTTAAGTGCAACATTTATTTATCTATGGTGAAAATCATTACTTTGATTTAAGATTAAATTACTCGATGTCTAATTCACAACAAATATTGAGAAACATTATTTTCTTTTTTCCTGTACTTGTTTTAGTACCTTTCAACTGTTGAATATTTCATTTCAACAGTAAATTGGTATATTTACTATACAACAGTAGATAGACGCATATTATTGCATCCCTAATTGTGGCACATTAGGGTATTACCAGGGAAAACAGGACTCGAATTCGACAAAAGCTGCGCGGCGTCGGTTTGTGAAATCCACTGAGAGTTCATTCCGGCTCGTAAATGATCAAAAAATATTTAGAATTATTCTCACTAATTACGGATGAAAACAATGTAGATTATACTGATGAAAAAATGCGTCGATGTATTCTTAATTACCCCGTGAAACCCCAGCGCAATACATGTTATCATGCTCGTACGTATGTGATGCTACCTCTAGCGAATCATCACAGTTAACAATGAAGCTGTCAAGCTGATAGCAATTCAAACGCGAATGTATACAGTATATGCATAAATTCAATCGAGTAATACTATTAATAATTAGTAATAACATCTACTCGATATTTGAATCAAGAAAAATTCTTTAGAAGCCCTCCTATAAAATGTTTTAGAAGCACTAGGTCAGATCACTCACTTTTCCTCTAAATTCGGATTAACAAAGATAATTTAACTAGCCGCTGTTTGTTTGTTCGTTCATTCATTATATTTATAATTCATTGTATGTTTACATCAATGATTAGGTAAACATAAATGTTTGTCTTAATTTTTAGCATTTAATTTCTAATTGTACAACGCTTCTTTATTTTTTATGTTTGAGCAGTGCCTTCTTCGCTTCTTATACGAGCAGGGCTGCTCAAACTTTTACATGATTGCATTTTTTTTAATTGAATGACCTAAATAGTGAAGGAAAAAATAAAAATATAAATCTGAAATTTGGATGGGAGAACAATATTAAAATGTTTAGCAGCTAAACAATTTTTGAAACAAGAATAAAGATCTACCAAAACATGGATGCATAAATTGATGAAATTGCCATATATTGTGCTGGCGACATTAGTTTAATTGTTTATTTTGAAGGTGGTGGGCCTTAGAAAATATCAGTTGCCCCAGGCCTTGCATTCTTCTTGCATCATACGGTTATTGCAATCCTCGTTTTAAGATTTGGCTTTTTTGTGTCTTCTAATAATATACGAAAATTCTTTGAAAGTGATCTTTAGTCAATTAACATTACTTCTGACAGTTACTGGAGATTGGATATTTCAATATAAAGTATATGTCATCAAACGGGATTATTTCGCCTACTAAGTATATTCATATACATATACACACACCATTTTACAAAAGTAAAGTTTTAAAATAACTTACGATACATTTTGAATGTTTAAAATGTTCAGCGTGATCAATTGACGATTGACGTCAACAGACAAATATGTTGTCTACCTGAGTGTAAGAATAAGTTATCACAATAAAAATAAAATAATTTTTATTAGGCGGAATTATACTTGGTAGGCGAAATAACCTCGTTTGACGGTACCTGTTGATCAAAAAATATTTCTCCAATTGATTGTTATTTAATTTAAGACATCGACTGAGGGTGCTTGATGGAATTTCAATATTAAATTTGGATTATTGAGATTTTGTACACTTCCATGTATTTTGTCACTAACGACCCGGGTTTCGCCTTTCGACATCTTCAGGCATTCGAGCATTCGTGTGCTCGAATGCCTGAAGATGACGAAAGGCGAAACCCGGGTCGTTAGTGACAAAATACATGGAAGTGTACAAAATCTCAATAATCCAAATTTAAGATTGTTATTTAGTTTATAATAATTGTGTGCCCCTTCACCTGGTAACATGCATTTTCTGGTGATATATTTCTACAATGTCTTTGTGTACGATTGCAAGGCCAGGATGTGACCGGAAATAGATTACAGCAATTTAATGTAATGCATTCATAAGTTGTGTGATTTTTGTTTACATAAATTTACTTTGATAACATATTCCTTAACCTCTTGATAACAACCATTATTATTCTGTTGATAGTGATTTATACAATTGGTCATTATTATTGTACGATGGCGACGATTTTATCAAAAATAAAATAATTGTTAAAATAAAAGATAACATTTGCCTGTTATGCATCTTACATAGCTGTCAAATTTAATATTTTATGTAACAATAGGTTAAAAATCATGCCAAATCCCTTACCTAGAAAATGGGGATTAAACTTTAAGGGAAAAAGTCAGAGTCTACATTCAATTTGTACAATCTAATAACACTTGATGTTATAATATAGGTTTAATTATAATTTGTGACCTTTAAACTGTAGATATAATAGAAAATAAAATAGCCGAGGTGTTATATGACTTGTGCATAGAATATTTTGGACTATTTCTCCAATATGCCTAAATTTTATTCGCCGTAACTTCATACTGCTAGTAGATACATTATGTTCATTTCAAATGGCTCCAACAAATTTCTCAATTCTCGTTTCTCTACCGCAAGCTTCCGCCACTGCCTTAGGCTCAGTGATGTTGCCCAATCACGTTTAATATTCTTTTATTTAATAAGACTTTTTATCCTCGAGACCACGGCATACACGGTTTAATCACCCCCTTTTTATAATACATAAAAACAAAAAAGGAATTGCTCTATAACACATAGAATCCGTGATTGTACATTCCCCGTGACGGTTACATGACTTAAAAGAACAGGAAACATCAGAACAATTTGAAAATAGTGTTTTTATTGTATCTATTTATTAATTAAACATAAAATAAATATAAATAATTTATGTTTTCACTGCATATTGGCCAGTTGGCGTGTACAAACTACTGCCACCCGATTACGAATACTCTCATATTATGATTTTAGCGGTGCGAACTGTACGGGCATTGGCTAATACTATTCGATGTCAAGCAATATCTCTTTTTAACCATTCCAACAAATTCCAAATGCTTGTATGACTACATTGAAATATCGAATTCAATGTGTTATGAAAACCTTCACAACAATTTATTATCTTGGGGCAACCGTCAGCAGCAGTCTCGAAATGGTTCTAAATTGAAATTGGAAAGATAGGTGGTCTTCCTGCAACACCTTCGATGTAGGTCAATTTGAAATACGAGAGAATTTCACTACAGTCATTCCCATTTGGAAATGTGTCAGTTATTATAATTTATTCAAACAACGGAACAATATTTATTAAAGTTACGTAATTTATAAAAACAAAAAAGTATAATAAACTCTACTATGCAATTAGGATGTGTTTGATTTCATATAATAAAAGGCACTTTTTTAAAAATATTTTTTAATTTGTTTGGTAAAGAATATCTGATTCGCCAAAAATTTTTAAAATCGGAAAATCGTACGAGATAAACTCGATGAGAAGTCACTCGTCTCTATAGTCATAAATTTTAATTGAAAAATGTCGATTGCTGATCCAAGATCTTTTTATACTTTTTATGATTTGTTGCATAATTTTCGGGGTGGGCAATTAGGAATATTGAATTAATTGCTGCAGCTACCCTTTTCAATATCATTCTTTCAAAGATACCCAGCTTCCATTTATCTTTATTAACAAACCCCAAAGCTATAATAGTCATGTCAGTATGGGTTCTAATGAGAAGGAAGACAAAATAAAACCCTAAGTAGGGCGTGTGTTCCTAAAGTCAGCCGTCGCCAGTGGTCGGCCTTGTGAGCTTAAAACTTAAATAATAGTGGGTACATTTAAAAAAACAGACTTTTTAAAATTCGTGTAGGTAGTGTTGCCACTTGCCAATGTACATCTGCACTATACTGACCTATATGATGCAATACGAAAAGAACATTTTTACTTTGCAAGTTTCGACAAATTCATCTTGTATGGGATCGCTAACAAAATATACTGAATATTGTCATGCTTTGCATCGTTATGTTTTTTATTGTTCTGTCTACTATCAGTTAATTATTTCGCGATATTCATGAAGTTTCATAGTGATGGCCGACCACTGGGAGATTTGGGATTTTTTGTAAACTTCTATTATTTTATTCTTGGTACAATATTAACTATTTTATTTTTAGTTGGTTACATTATTTAATCCCTGTTTAATGGAATAACAGCGAAAAATGTGTATTTATCATTCATTGACTCAAAATTCCTTTTGAAACACCTCTCGCTTAACTAGCCGACCACTGGCGAAGTGACCCTATGAGAACTTTAATATTTTCACTATCTTTTTGCAATCGTTTGTTGTATTATTTTATTGCCACTTTAATTTCTTTATTACTGCGGAATATTATCTGTCACTCTGTTGACACAATTGTCATGACTTGCAAATACAAACGTTTATTTGATTTATTCATAGGTAAACAGTTTACATTTAAGAAATAGTCGAATAGCAATATTAACAAGAGGTTGAAGAGTAGTTAATCTTAGAATATAAATATTTGAACTAGCAATAACATTTATGATTGCATTAATTTAATCACTCTTAATTTATCCAGATATCAAAGATTCATTACATCACATGCTGTTTCATAGTATCTTGTATATAGATATTTTATTTCTTTGATGCAATGTTATTCAAATTGAAATGGTTGTTCACTGGCCGTAAATAATCATAGAACATATAGAGAATGCAAAGTCTGTGATGTACATATTGGATAATGTGATAACACAATATGTAGGTGATAATACACATATTCCTCGTTTCAGCTACCGGCTTCACTTATACGCATTTTACCGGATAAAAAAATACAATTTACACAAGTAGATTTCTAAAAATTAAAGTGGCTATATTGAGAAATTGGTTTGAGTTAATATATTTTTTTTAAATCTTATGTCAAGTGTATGGACTCATGAGGCATCTTAACAAATACTATTTAACTATAATTTGTAAGTCACTCAACCCCGTTCTCTAGAAAGGATAAAAGGACGAGATAAGGAATGAACAGTGAGACTTATTGCCCTTTCTATGCCCCGTTTTTAGGATTGGATTGGGTAGTCGGGAAGGAATGAAAACGTCGCACTCTAATCTGAAACTTATCAGCAATATATAAATAATTCAGTTTGTTGAGCGATTTATATAGAGGTACCTTCTATGTCATTATATTTTAATACATTTAAATCAAAAGGGTGCCAGGTATCAAAAATTGTTAAGAAACACTGCTCCACATCAACGAGAATTTTTGTTTGTTTTTTTAAAAAGAATTTAATTAATCATATTAAGACTTATTCTTCAGTTATGTAATTGTTGACTGACGTAGGTAGAGGTACATCATGTTGTAGTGCTTATTTCACAATATTGCACATTCTTGTTCATTTTACTTATTCTGTAGTTCAGCAACCTCACTATAATATTCCAGTTATATCTAGCTTGTTGAGTTACATTTCTTATGAATATTGAATTCTGACTAAAGGACTTCTTTCTATGTTATGCTCTCTATAGCGTTTAACATATAAAAATAACATATACCTGTTGTCATTTTATTGAGAGTTACAATATTGTTTTACTTACTGAAAGGAAAGACTAAATTCGAGATTGCAAAAAATCTTCACGTATTGATCCACTCTTGTTAGGTTATTTATACTAACTTTTTTAAAACTTTGTTTCAAGGGGAGTTTGGAACCTACCAATGCTTCCAGTTCATCCTCCACATCCTGTCGGCCGTGACAGCCGGCATGCACATGATGTCGTTGACTACCGTTGCAGCTGTTCCAGATCACAGGTTAATAAAATATTATTCCAAATTAAGTAGGTTTACCAACATTATTTCTAAGCTGCAGCTGCGCAGCAATTTTGGAACCTGTGCACCCTGATCAGATGCTAGCCACAATAACCTAGAATTTTCAATAAGTATCCACATATTTCTTAAATAATTTTATAAACAGATTTCAAGTATGACACATTGAAGATTGCCACAACAGTTATGCCACTGGTTTTCCACACTAACTTGTCTATTGGTGTCTACCACGTCTTAAAATGAAGCTTTATCCTATTCTACATTAATTAATGCAACTGTAGGAAAATTGACAAAAACATGCATTTGCTATAAATTTAGGAAAAATGTTCTAGTCAATCCAATTCAACGGTGCGATCCTAAATTTTTAAATTCAATCTATGTAGACTGCATTACATTACAGTGACAATAAAAATATTGCCATACTTTTTAATGCAACAGCAAAGCCAGAACACATTGTTATAGAATTATTGTTATTTTTATAGACCTACAACAATACTATCTCGTTGTGTAGTGCAGCACAAAATATTAATGAGAATAACCAGTCAGTACTGTGAAAATTTTGAAAGAGAAAAGTTTTAGCCAATCAATCGGTTCCATGATGGTTTTCAGTGCATCAATTGGCACCCTGGGGACCTAAAGGTTAATAAGCTTCACGAATACTCGGCGTGCCAGTGAGTCCCGGTTTAACGGTCATCTTCAAGTATACTTATTCTTATCTTAATTTAAATTAATAAATTCCATCGAGATAGCTCTTTTATCCAACTGTGGTTGGTCATCTTAAAATATTTACCACAATTGGCTTTTATTTTTCAGATGTGCAGTTCCGGGCGTAGACACAAATACATCGACAGCTCTCTGGAATTCCACCGCTGTTTTGGACGCCATACCCAAAGACGTCCATGGAAATATCCAATCCTGCTATTTATTAGATAAATCTAACAATGAGTCTATCGAATGCGAGTCTTACATTTATGACGACACATACTATAAATCGTCAAAGGCGATCGACTGGACCTTCGTCTGCGACAGAAGATGGATGGGGGCTCTGGCTCAGTGCATTTACATGTTGGGGGTCTTCACCGGGGCGGTCGTCCTCGGCGGCATGGCAGATAAAGTCGGAAGGAAAAAAATCTTTTGCTGGTCAGCGGTGCTTCAGTTGATATTCGGAGTCGCCGTAGCTTTCATACCAGAATTTTGGTCATTCTGTTTCGTCAGATTCTTGTATGGAATATTCGGATCGGCGGGATCTTACATTACCGGATTCGTACTGACGATGGAACTCGTGGGCGCCAGCAAAAGAACCGCTTGCGGAATCGCATTCCAGGCGGCGTTCGCCGGAGGAATAATGCTGGTGGCGGGATGGGGGGCGTTGATAAACGACAGCACAATATTGCAAGTCGTCTACGGACTGCACGGATTTCTGCTCATCCCTCATCTGTGGATAATGGACGAATCTCCTCGCTGGCTGTGGGCCCAAGGCAGATCGAAGGAAGCGGTGCTCATTGTGCAAAAGGCATTGAAGCAGAACAACAGGGGCTACAGCTTCGACACCGCCCATTACGTTTCGAGAGGAAAGGTGGCCTCTAGCACCGATGAACCGGCAGCGGGAACCATGGACCTCTTCAAGACCCCTAATCTGAGAAACAAAACGCTCAATGTTTGCTTTTGCTGGTTTGCCAATTCTTTAGTATACTACGGACTGTCCTTGAATGCGGGGAAATTATACGGAAATCCATTCTTAATCTTGTTCATCATCGGCTTGGTGGAGTTCCCGAGTTACGGAGCGGTGATCTATTTCCTCGACCGACTGGGCAGAAGATCTCTGATCAGCTCGCTGATGATAGCCGGAGGAGTTTGCTGCATCGTGGCGGCGTATCTCATTCAAGGAAGCACGGCCGCAACGACAGTAGTCATGCTGGGAAAACTGTTCATCGCCGGATCCTTCGCCATCATATACAATTATTCTGCGGAACTTTTCCCAACCGTCGTGAGGAATTCGGCTCTGGGACTCGGTTCGATGAGTGCGAGGCTGTCCGGAGCCCTGACCCCGATGATCACCCTTCTGGACAGTCTGAGCCCCACGATCCCGGCGGTCATCTTCGGAGTCGTTTCTTTGATATCGGGCTTTCTGACTCTGTTCCTTCCGGAGACGATGGGACAGCCGATGCCTCAGTCGATAGCGGACGGAGAGAGATTCGGCAAGGGGGACACGTGCTTCACGACCTGTCTGGGAAGCAAGAGGAACAACAAGACGCATTCGATGTCGGACCCCGACCGAAGCGCGATGATTCAGCTGGACAACGTCACGCGGCAGAAGAAGGAAGACTGTTGAAGACATTACACCAAGACATTGTAACATATTATCTATTGTATTTTGTATTTACAACAAACATTCATAAATTAATTTACAATCACAACAAAATAGAACTTAAGGTATTCATTTCTCGATGTATTCATTATATTTTCTCACAAATATAACATATTCATAACAATACATGTAAAATGTGATTATGTTTTATTTACATACAACTATTCTATATTCATGATGCATTACAACATAAGATTAGTAACTATTCTAGAAACGGTTAGACTATTAGGGAGTGATAATGCATAATAAACGAGAAATTCAATGAGACCGTCCGTCGATCGACATCCGGCGGAGGTAAGCTTACGACAATCAATTTGCAAATGGGACAAATCAACTATAAAACGGTAACAAATCTATAACCCTATCTACTTATTTATATCAATTTCCCTCACAATATGCAGGTAATCACAAATGGGCTATCTGTCCCACAATATGTTCAGTTCGCTCAGGTGCTCGCGAAAATTCTAGTTTTTTTTTTTCAATTAGCGTAAATTAACAGCCTTTTCTTATTTAAAAATAACTTAAATCGTGTAATGCAATATAATAACATTTGCCGTAATTAACTTCTTAGACAAAAATAAACTCTCGATAACAAAAATAATATTTGGACTAACTCGGGTAAACTCCAATTAGTATCTACAGATGTCCTATTATCCCTTTCATAGCGTAAATACCAGTCGTGGGATACGCGCCTAACGAATCATTACAAACGGATAAGCCCACGGTATTTTCGATATAATGTTAATTGATCTATACTAAAACTATGTACAATTTTTATTTAAAAACAAACCAACCACTGAGCGCATCGTTGGAAACATATCATAAGTTTTCTTTGTTCGAAAACATTGCTAGTTAATTTTACGATGTGAATTTCATTATAGTAAAGCATTGGACAGTGTATATATATCAAATTTAGAGCATTATTCTTTTACATTAAAAATGACTTACTTCAAAAATGATCATGTCATACTTAATAATAAAACTCACAACACCCATAAGATTGAAAACAGCAAAATAGATTTTATTTACATAGCCTAAGCAAGGGACACTGACTGTTCGTGTTGAATGATGCTATTAAGAGTTACAAAGAGAATATGGGAATTACGAGTTTTACAAATATCGCATGTCAATGTGACATTAATTTACTTCTGTGGGGCAAATGAAAAATTAAACAAGGTGTGAATAGAAGCATTCAACAAACTACCTTCCTTAATTCTCCCTTACCGCAGTCTTAGTGACAAATTTGCTTCTTATAATCATTAATTGAACTCATGTCTAATTGAAAAATTTACATAAGTACGCGTTGGCAGTAGTTTTAGTAATATATTTGGTATAATTATAAACTATACCAAACCGAATATCATACAGCATGTCAAATATTTGATGAATGTAAATTTTTAATCGTGTTTTGGTCGCACACTCAAATTGCACGCATGCAGCAATAGTGTTTTCACACGATGAAATTAATATTCATGATTTTGATTCCGTTAACAAAAAGCAAGTGTTTCTTTATGCATAAAATATTGCTGTGCTCAAATATTCCACTTCGGAATCAATCTGGCATTCGTATCGCTTTACAATAAAAGCTTCTCATAGTCATCACCTGTCTGATGTGTGTTAACTTTAAAATCAATCAACGTAAATGAATTATAATATACAAATAATAATTATTCTTAACAAATTTTTTGATCTCTAATTGAATTGAATCGATTGAATCATCGCCAAACAGATTGTAATTTAAAATATTGTGGCAATACAGTTGCGGTTAGACAAAATATTCAATAACTTCGCCCAGGGGAGTAAATAAATATTAATATTTTCAGCCGCATCTAACCTACGAGTCGAATTATACTAAGTAGAAGTTCACAGATATACCGTTGCCTTCATAAAATTCATCGCAGATGTTCTTTTCAAACATAGATGTTTGTTATCCAGAATTTGATTTAGCACAGTACTATGCGGAGGTTGAGCGTAACAAAACAATTTTACCATGTTATTATTGCTTCTTGTAAAACTTGAAATAATGAAAATAAGTTATAAAGAGCTTTGAACACAAGAAAAAGTATTTTTTCCGTTTGCATTAAAAAAAAAATGCTTAAAATAGGGTTGGATAATCAATATCCATCCACCAGAATACTTCAAAGATATTAATTACTGAATTTTGGTGTATTTTGTAGCAGGTAAAGTAATGTGAACCCTAAATACGGTTTGAAAATAATCTCTGAAATGAGATGTGTGATATGATGAAAAAGAATTAACATTTTATTCATAAAATAGATGCACACATATTATACCATCTTGCACAAAAAGCATTTTCAATGGCAAATCAATAAATTTGTCATTACAATTTTAACAAGGAATCTATCCGGTAATGAAACAGATGAATACTCCAAGGATATCAATGTAGATGAATTTAATATTTCATCATACAAACATTTCAAGACGTCACAACTTGTATGAGTAGTTTTAATAATACAAGCTTTATCGACAATGCAACATTAAATAATATTTGATGGGTAGGTAATGTTTATACCTAATGATATTCAAATCTTAGGTGTCAATAATAATATTAACGGTCATTATTGATTAAATATTATAATATTTATAGTTGGGTCTTAATTTGATGATGCTTGACTTAGATTTTTGTAAGTATTAACTTGGTGTTTATAATAAGTAGTAATTAGATACATTATAATACAATCAGTTTGAAAATTAAGCATATTTTACCAATATAGTAGTGGACTAATTTGATTCAAGCATTTTTCTAAAGTTGATATAGAATTAGTGTCTTTATTTAGCATGCAACATCATCAATTAATATAAATAAATTTGGGTTGAGATTCAAAATATCTGCCGATTAAAATAATAACAAAATCACACCTCCGTATCTCATATCACTTTAAAATGTCTTGAATCGTTTTGGTATTCTTAACAATTTCATGTAAATAATTAAAAATGTATAAAATTCATTAAGGTAAGTAGGTAGAGTTCTTAACGGTATAATTACAGTTAACTGTATCATTTAAAAAAGTTGAAAATAGGCCCAAAATCATTTGTTTTCAAATAAGAGATAGGTATGTATAATTGAATGCTTTCAATGGATTCTTGTTACTTGGTTACTACACAAGTATCTAAATGCGTAAAAAAATATCTTATTTACATTATCTACGTTTAATATATTGTTCACGGTTAATCTTTGGTGGAATGGCATTACACGATAGGAAGAAAACACGAATTGATTATATATATATATATCATGTTGTAACATCTTTGATTTAACCTATCCATTCTGCATCTTTCGATAACACTAAATTGATACGAGAAACTGGTTCTGTTGTTTAAATACAATGTGGAATAAATACTATAAGATTTCCATTAAGTAACTTATGAAAATAAATAATACACGTTGATGACAGATGGGACAAAGGCCATTTTCTCTAGTTGGCTATACAGCCAAGATAATTTTATACTTGTTCTTACATGTGTAAATATACTTAAAAATAACATCAAAATTGTAATATTCTGTATATTATATAGAATGAAATGTAGACTCATATTTGTGAGCAGAAACATTTTATTTTCAATGTCGAAACTAATGGTTTTGGGCCGTTATTCAGTTTTTTTATAATAGGTATGTTATGATGCAAAATTTCTAGCTCGATTTCTGAAATCTTTTTATAAGGGAGGGATTTTAAAATTGAAGCCGATTCTCCAAATGTAAGCAATGATATCATTAATAAAATGAACTGATTTGATTACTGGAATATTTAAAGATTCCGATTCAATTAGGTATACTTAATCATTTTGTAGTATTTCTACACTTTGGTGACATAAGATCGCAATAATAATTCAAATTTGGAAGACATTACAGGACATCTGTGATACCGCCATCACATCTTTGTTACAAAAATAATATCGTACTACGAGGGAACGGCGTGATATGACTATTGACAGGGTGCGGGCGGCTCGGGCTGGCGTGCTGTGTGCACGACGATGGCGGGCTGGGATCCGATGGGCGGCAGAAGCTCGTGGCACTCGCCGGGCGCCAGGGCGGCCAGGGCCGCCAGCAGGTCGTGGTTCACGAGGGGTTCGTGCTCTGGTCTGGGCTCCCACCCCACGGGAGGACTCGAAGGCGGAGATATTAAGAACTGCTTGTCGGGCAAGGGGGGCTCGAGGTTTTTCATGGACACCGGAGTCACGGGCTGTGCGAAGTAGCAGGTTATGCACGATTTGTCGAAAGGAAACTGGTGGAGCTGAATTCTCGCCTTGGCGGCAGCCGTGGGCTGCTCGTAGTTCACTCTCAAGCGCCTGAAGCTTCTCAACCACTGGAATGTGACGCTCTCCGAGAAGGTTCTGAACAGATTCTCCATCTTCAGCTTGAGCTTGTCGTTGTCGAAGACCTCCTTGTGAATGTTCGTGACGATGATCGACTTGGGCAGATCGTCCAGCGAATCCGTCGAACGGTCGTCGTCGTCGTAGACCAGCTGGCTGAGGTTCGGGTGCACGTTCGGGAGGCCATCGGACTCGTTAATGTACACCTCCTCGTCCTGGGGCATGTCATCGTATTTCTCCGAATCGGCCATAATAACAGACGTTCGAAAGTGTGTTTTGTATTTAGCACATATCGATTTTTTAAGTAAAATACGCATAAGACTTTTGCGCTTCGGTTACACAACGCGGCCGCACTGTGAAAACTTTATTTATATTCGGTCCACTCACTGTACTCGCGAGTAGTTTTGTCAAAAAGAATTGAGTAAATTTACACGGTATCAGCGATAGCCAAATATTCCAATGTTATTTTTCTGCAGAAAATTATCCTACCGTTGGCCGCCTGTCATCTATCTATGACGCCATTTGAAATGTTGCCAGTACCATAGATAATATCTCAGGACTACAATATGACTATTATAATCCTATATATTTAAAAAATATATAATATGATTGGAAGTATAATAATAAGAAATTTTTTCGTTAATTATCTTACTATAAACCATTGTTATCAAATCAATAATAAAAACGGAAAGATTATGGTCATAAACAAAATACATTTTATTGTTGTACTTATTAAATCGCAGTTACTTGAAAATTATGAATATAATGAATGGTAAGACAATTTTCATATAGCGGATAGACACAATTTCATTTATTATAAAATTTTACATCTCATTTCTCAAAAATATAATTATTATGAATGTACGTCGTGATTTTTTGATTGATTTTATGTGGTTTGAATCCGAAATAATGGAAGTCAGTCAAATTTTGGATAAGTGTCTCATTTTATCATCATATAAATCATAGGTACCCAAACTTATTTCCCCCGTAGACCCCTTGCCCGGTCTTTTTATTTTCCATGGAACCCCCAAGGATTCCTAATATTGAAATTTTCTATACTCTTTAAATATAAATGTGAACACAATGCTGTTCACTGTGATAATTTTTTTTGTATAGTGGGCAATTGTAAAAAAAACATGAATAATTTTTATTCTTATCTTAGTTGAAAAAATAATTTATTTAATGAAAATAAAATACAAGAAAAAATATGGATTTGGAACAAAACAGATCAAAACCTAGTTAAATTCTTACATAAGTGCATGAATAAATATTGTTAATGAGAGGGATGAACCTGATGATCCGATATCAATTGGTCAATATTTGTCCTCAACTTAGTGAGGTATAGTCATAAATCTCCACGTTCAGTGATTTGCAATCGATTTCTTTTTTTCGAAAAAAGATGGGTAACTGCACTAAAACCGCTTCTACGTAAGTGGCCTCTCAATAAAAGTATAGTTCTCTATGGCGTGATGCATCATTGCTGGTATGAAAACATTTAAAAATTTTGCGCGGACGCGATTCAATATTTGTTGAAGTAGGCTCGTCGTGCGCTGCGTTACTATGCGTGCTGTCTATATGGACTCCGATCAGTGGACTACCATGTACACTTCATGGACCCCGTTTTTTTTTCTTCCCCCGTAGACCCCCTGCCAGTCCGTATGGACTCCCTGGGGTCCATATGGAACACTTTGGGAACCTATGATATAAATCGTTATGTTATATAACGATGGGGGAGGGAGGTTAAAAAAATATTCAAAATCGTGTGACAAGAGCCCCCTAAGATGATCATTTTAAAATGTAATTTACATAAGAAATACATTACTACAGCAATTATCCGTTTTCAATCATGGGATATTGAATTAATTAAAATGGA